>JASPKZ010005973.1:0-59240 GCA_030220185.1 Diploptera punctata
TCTCTCTCTCTCTGTTATACTCTCCTCTTGTCTATCTCTCTGTCTCTCTCTCGTATCTTCCTCTGTCTCCTCTCTGTCCCTCTCTCTGTCTCTCTCCGTGTCTCTCAGCTCTGTCCTCTCTCTGTCTGTCTCTCTCTCTGTCTCTCTCTGTCGCTCCTCTCTCGTCCTTCTATGTCTCCTCTCTCTGTCTCTCTCCTGTTCTCTCTCCTCTATGCTCTCTCGGTCGCTCTCTCTGTCTCTCTATGTCTCTACTATCGGTTCTCTCTCTCTGTTCTCTCTCGGTCTCTCTCTCTGGTCTCTCTGTCTCTCTCTCTCTCTGTCTCTCTCTCTGTCTCTCTCTTGTTCTCTCTCTCTCTCTCTCGTCTCTCTCTCTCTCTCTCTCTCTCTCTCCATATATATCAGGAAGCTTCCTCGTGTTCCCAATTTCTCCCTTCTCGATCAAGGACGTCTTCTTGGTGTAAAACTCTTTGAAGTAATAATACCTTTTTCAACTTTTTAACATGATTTTCGTGGACCTCCCTGAACATTTCTTCCTGCTGATGAGCTTTGAAATGTTTGTAACATTATCTATAGCAGGCTAAGTAAGTAATGTATATTATGGATATTTAGTTTTTCATGTAAAATTTACAAATAATTTTGTATTAATGACTAACTGAGGAAATTAATTATAAAAATCGCCAATGATATTAAATAAAAAAGAAGAAAAACATTCGATGAAAAATCATAAACGCCCAAAAAGCTTTCTGTTGTAAGATTCCATTACCTAGTAAAATATTCATATATAACGAAATTATATAAATATCAAGCCTAAAAATTTAATTATCTTGGCTTTTGACTATAATTTTTGGCAGAATCAGATGCCGTTATTAAGATACCAAAATTTAATAAATATATAGGAATAATAAGTAATGTACTTCGGTTAAGAAAATACATACTCGCAATACCGTGTGTTTGTATATATATATATATATATATATATATATATATATAGGGGCAAGAGCAGTTCTCTGCTATGGAAGTGAGAATGGACACCGCAAGAAAATGATGAACGTAAAATTTTAGCTAGTAAGATGAGGGATCACAGAAAAAAAAAAAAGTTGACATCCCTGAAAAATGGTGCCTGTAATAGATTATTTCCATCAGTATTCAACAAAAATGAGGTCGACATATAGACCGTTATGTACAAATGTAGGATTCCAAAGCCAATTTTAATAAATCAACCAAAAGATAAAAGTTCATTGGAGAAAGCCTAGGGAGAGATAATTGGCTTTTTTAAATATGTTAATATTACTCTGAGAACTAAGGCATTTAAGGAGCGTAGATGAAGATGTATTTAACCGTATTTCCCACAGATGTCAAATAATGTCAAAAAAACTGTATCTAAGCAGATAAAGACATACGACACTTGGTAAGTTTATTTGCAATTTTGGGAAATTTGAAATCATTAGATAAATGAGATTGTGAGAGCATTAGTCGGTTTTATGGTAGATTGTTTAAAGCAATCAGTGCATTTGATATAATCCGATAATGAAAGATGTCAATATATAATATAATCCTATGTTATTAGATGGTTTACAATTTTTAACAGCAGTAGAGAAAGGAAGTAGCTGAATTCAAATACCTAGGAACAATAATCACGAATAGGAATGAGATGCACGAAGAAATTAGTAGTAGGACTTTATTAGACAAAAAGTAAGATATTTACAATATTATTTACAAATATGGGTCACACGGGCAGTAAGCCGTACGTGCTGTTGACAGTCCGTTACAATAAAGTAATAATTGGTACTAGTGTAAAGAAAAATAAACAACAAAAACAGCAATAACATTACAATTACATAAAGAAAACACAATAATATTACAATTAAGTAATAACACAATAGCATTATACACTAGAAAAACATTAACATTACAATTACAATTACATAAAGAAAACACAACATATGCTCAATTCTGGAAATGCGTGCTATTATGCATTGCAGGGACTTTTGATGTCCCAACTCCTTTCAAAAAACGTTAAGCTGAAAATATATAAAACTATTATCCTACCAGTTATATTATATGGGTGCGAAACATGGACTCTTACTTTAAGGGAGGAAAGGAGATTACGAGTTTTTGAGAATAAAGTTCTCAGGAAAATTTTTGGACCAAAGAGAGATGAACATACAGGTGAATGGAGAAGACTGCATAACAATGAACTTCGTGGTCTTTATAGGAAGCCAGATATAATAAGAACAATTAAGTCTCGTAGACTGCGATGGGCAGGACATGTTGCACGTATGGGGAATGAAAGACTTGCATGGAAGCTTCTTGTAGGAAAGCCAGAGGGAAAACGCCCAGTTGGTAGACCAAGAATGATATGTGAGAATAATATTAACTATGATTTGAAGGAAGTAGATTATACAGGGAATGATTGGAAAGCATTAGCTCAGGATAGGGATGTATGGAGAGCTTATATCCGCGCGGACATGAACCTACCGGTTCGATAGTGCCAGTGAGTAAGTAAGTATATTAATATTACTCTGAGAAGTAAGGCATTTAAGGAAATAGATGAATATGTATTTATCGTAATTTCCCAAAAATGACACATAATGCAAATAAAGCTGTCTCTAAGGAGATAAAGACATACAAAACTTGGTTAGTTTATTTGCAATTTTTGGAAATTTGAAATCATTAGATAAGTGAGATTGTGAGATCATTAGTCGGTTTTATGGAAGATTGTTTAAAGCAATCAGTGCATTTGATATAATCTGATAATGAAAGTTGTCAATATATAATATAATCCTAAGTTATTGGATGGTTTACGATTTTTAAGAGCAGTAGATAAGGAAAGGAAAATCTGCTAAAGTGAACCAAAAAAAAAAAAAAGGACAAAATTGTTTTCTTTCTTATAAAGCTCCTAAATTTAATTGCGAAAAATTCTATAAAAAGGCCAACATAAAAATGCTCGTATTTCTATGGCAAATGAGTCTATAAATCAGTTTCACTGTAGGTGCCTAGTTACTGATTGCAATAAACGGAAATTTTCCATTTTGATAGATATGCTGAATTTTAACTTCGTGTTACCTGAAATCAAGCAGATTCACAATACCATGACCGTGCCAAGCTAAAACAAATTCATCAATATAATTTTATAGAGTAACTTCGGGTAATTTGGACCCCTGTTTTGAATTTGTTGTTTTTCTACTTTTAATTAAGGGATTTGAATTTTGTTTAATTACAGTGATTGTCATTAGTGTTGTAACTATGAAATAGGATTGTTATTTTATTCAAATAAGGAAACATCTTCATAATTTGTAAACTTTTTTACATTAGAAGAAAGATCCACCTTAACCTTCATACTCGGATAAAGTGGATCCCGGAGTGCACCTTAGCTTTTAGTCTATTTTTAAGTTTATTCACTCTGTTAATTTACACAGACAGGCACAGCTTAATCTGAAAATATTTATGACTCATCGTACCTAAAAAGCGTCTATATATATATATATATATATATATATATTTAATATTTGAAAAAATTATTGTTAATTATAACATTCACAGGCCATTTAACTATAGAAAGCGACAGTATTTGGGTTTAGTAAAATTAAAAGGATATTAAATAAAATTAATTAAGTGAATGGTTTTTACAGATAGCATCCTCATTAATGAAATATACGTATGCGTGTAAAGTGTCCTAGAGGGTCCACATTAACCGAATTCTTTGTTATATTTAATTATTTTATACAGCCATCATATTAATATAAAACGAAACCCTTTAGTATATTAAAACGGCTTCTACATAATATAATATATTAAGGGAAGTTTTCAACATATGTAATATTCAATAGCAGAAATTAAAAATTGATTCTTAGCTTGAAAAACTTTTAAAGTGGTCATTTTCATAAATACCACAAATAAACGCTTCTTCGCACAAAGAATAAAATAAACTGATCTTGAACACGTCAAAGTTGATGAGGGGAAGAAGTTAAAATATTTTCTGTACGAGGGCAGCACCAATTAAAGAAGATATTAACAGGGACCACTCAAACTGAAGGGTCCACATTACCCGAAGTTCCCTACATATTTTTTTCTATAGTAATTCTGCCCGAGGGCAGGTCTTTCACTGCAATCATGGCATTTTCGTGCTATTCTTTGCAGCTTAATTAAGGAATTATGATTGTGGTAGCTTCCCGTTGCTTTTCACCACCGGTGAGGGATGATGATGACGATGATAGCCGGATGATTTTCGGGGACCGTTGGGCCTAATTTTCATGACATCTGTCGTACAGGAGAACAAAAAAAACAGAAAAAACCTCACCCAGGCACCTGTGCCAACTGGGAATCGAACTCAGGTCAGCTGCGTGACAAGGCAGCACGCTACGTCGAGACCACAGCGGTGGAATATATATATATATTATATATATATATATATAATTATTATTTATCAGTTATATGTGAATTGGTTCTGCACGTCTAACGCAGTTGGTTAAGGCAATATGCTACGCACCGGAAGGTCGATGGTTCGGGTCCAGGTGGGGTCTGGATTTTTAAACTGACCCAAACCTTCTGGTGCAGCATGACCTTTAGGTCGACTCAGCATCTAACTGAAATAAGTACCAGACGCTTATTCTGGGGGTAAAGGTGGCCGCCACGCAGGACCGACAACCCGGCTGACATCAAGTGCCAATTGTTTAGAAAACATGGGTTCTTTAACGTTCTACTACCCCAAGGGTCGCCTATGGCCTGTAGTGGGATCACTTTACCTATATATATATATATATATATTAGTAGGGTATGATAAGAAAAATAAATGCCTGGACGGGATTCGAACCCGGATCTCTGAGTCTGTACCTCAGTGTGTTATCCATTACACCACCAGGCGAATCCAATTCAAACATTTATTTTTCTTATATATGTATCATATGCTCCATATATTAGTATATAACAATAAAATTATATATATATGACCACACATAGATGTGTATTATATGCCGGTATAATGGGAATTGAGAGATAATGAAACATATGGGGAAATTTTTAAGTTGAGGCTGATTCAAATAACTTACTTAGGAAGAATAAGTCATATAGAAAGAATGGAAGACAACCGACTTGTAAAAAGAGCTAAAGAAGATAGACCAATGGACGGGAGAAGGACAAGAGGAAGACCACTCAAGAGATGGATAGACAGTGAACAACCAAGACGTCTTCCTCCGAGGAGTGATTTGGGAAATAAACAGGTTGAAAATCCTACAAATGATCAAGAAGAAGAAGAAGAAGAGGAAGAATAATTATAATCAGGAATGGGATGCAGAACGAATTACACGTTAATAGGACTCTTGTCAACCCTATTTAAAAAAACTAAAAATATATAAAACTGTTATTCTTCTAGCTATATGGAGGGTAATATGAACTTTTACTTTAAGGGAGGAGAAAATATTACGAGTATTTAAGAATAAATTTTTTAAGAAAAATTCTTGACGATGGGAAGACGAACGTATAGGTGAATGGAGAAGACTTAGATGAGAGTGGGCTACATGATATTTATGGGAAACCAGATATATAAAAATAATTGTTAAGCCTCAAAGGTTTCGACTGGCAGAACATGTAGCACAAATGAGGGATGAAAAATGGGCATGGAAACTTTGAGGAAAAAGGAAACATTTCTAGTACATAGGACCAAGAATAACATGGGAGAACAGCACTAACGATGATTTGTGGATGCAAATTATACAGGGGATGATTCGAAATCATTTACTAGCGACCGGAACGTATCGAAAACGTATGTCCGCTCGGCCATGAACCTTAGGGTTTGATAATGCCAGTTAAATAGTTATATATAAGATGGAATAGGATGTATCGAAGGATGTGAAGAATGTAGTTACCTGCGTATCAAAATTAACTCTATATATACCCAAGAAAATGACATAATATAATTTAAAAAGGCACATCAGTAATAACAATGTTAAATGGAGTTTTGTGGGATAATAAGTTAAGAATAGATACCAAATTACAAATTTATAAATCCATAATTCGAAGCACGTTAACAACTTGGTAGTTGAATAAGAATTTGTGTTCAAAGCTTATGTCTACTGAGATTGAATGTTGTAGACGCTCAATTAGACATTCTAAATTGGAAAAAGATCAGAAATAAAGTCATCAGACAACAAATGAAAGTCCAAATTTCAACATTAGATTTTGCGAGATATAGACAACTAGAATGGTATGGTCATATATGTAGGATGCCAGAGAAAAGATTACCCAGACAAGCTTTGGAATGATTTCCACCTGGGAAAGGAAAGAGAGGTCGACTTAGATTTAAATGGATGGATGATGTAAAAAGAGATATGAGGTAGCTAGGTCTGGAAGAATTGGTATGTGAAGACAGAGAAAGAAGATAAAAAATAGAAAACCTTTGGGCACAGGAAGATATTTTATTACATCGTAAACTTATTTATAAATAAATATATATATATATATATATATATATATATAACCTCCTGGAGTCAGGGAATATGTTTATATATGAAGGAGAAACATCTACAACCAGGAGATTGGATGGACCGACAAAATTGGCTATTAGGAATCGGACGATGTCAAAGACATTAATCAACCGATGATCTATCTATATATATATATATATATGTGTGTGTGTGTGTGTGTGTGTGTATGTGTATGTGTGTATTATTAAATAAAATAAATGACAAAATGCGCTGTATAAACATACGGCTATTCAAATGTAGGAGAAATTGTTAAGAACTTTTGGGGAAAAAAAGGGTTATGGACTGATTGGGACAAAAAGGCTAAAGGTCATAAAAAGGAAAGAAGATTATATGTATCATTCCCATTCTCAGTTAAACTCAAATTCTCCTAATTGGTTTAATTTATAGCATATAACTCTAGTTTGATGTTTAAAGATGAATAATGAATATTTTACTTAAAATATTATCCTTAATCTTAGATTTAATAATGTTAATTTCCCGTGGAACCTGTTTCAAACTGGATCAAAGTTGGAAAATTTAAAACCTTCAAGATGGGAAAATATTATCTATGAAGTAATTAAGTTATTAAAAGATAAATGAATTATCAGTTAAATAATGTAACCGAAGTGAAACGTAAATGCACTAACCTGGTTGGTATATATACTGAAGCTACTGTGATCCGCAGGAAGGACTCCAAGATGTACAAGGTTCTGGTAATTGCTTCTCTTCTCCTCACTTCTTGCTTGGGTAAGTTTTCATAATTAATTTTATTTATTCCTTTTACACTCTCCGTTATCTTCTCTGATTTATAATTATTTATTAATAATTTACTTTTTACATGCTCCACTACAATATAGTAAGTTTGAATTCTCTCTCTCTCTCTCTCTCTCTCTCTCTCTTCCTCCTCCTCTCTCTCTCTCTCTATATATATATATATATATATATATATATATTTTTTTTTTTTTTTTTTATTTGCATTTAAATTTATATGTTCCATAATAACTGACGCTCTCTCTCCTCTCTCTCTCTTACACTAAAATAAACGCTTTATTTTCATAATTAGTGTTTTTTCATTAATATATTATATATATATATATATATATATAGTCCACCGCTGTGGTCTCGAGGTAGCGTGCTGCCTTGTCACGCAGCGGGCCCGGGTTCGATCCCCGGTCGGGGCAGTTTTTCTGGGTGAGGTTTTTATCGGGGTTCTTCCTCACCTGTAAGACAAATGTCAGGAAAATTTTAAGGCCCAAACGGTCCCCGAAATCATTTGGCCATCATGATCATTATCGTCCTTATCATTATCATCATCATCCTTCACCGGTGTGGAAAGCAACGGGAAGCTACCACACCTACAATTCCTAGTAAAGCTGCAAGCATAGAATGAAAATGTTTATTACTGCAGTAAAAGACCTGCCTTCGGGCAGAATTACATTGGATGGATGAATATATATATATATATATATATATAACGGGTATATTAGAGGCAACCCAGGTGGATGTCTGAGAATACACCGTTGATGGTGTGATAGGCCTGATCAGGTGGTAATCTTTTATGTCGCAGACCTTCATTGGTAAGAGTTTAATCCCTTACCTTTACCTGTCTCTATATAGAAGACACAAATTAAGAGTGTAGAAAGATACTGAAATAATAATTTTACGTAATCATAGAATTGTAATGCTAACATATGTAGGGAAATAAGCATAAATAAGTTTATGCAAACAAAATTGTTAGGAAATCCCACCAAGACAGTTGGGAACGATATGTATCTAATCTAGAACATGATCTACATGGACGACAATGGACTGCTTATAGAACAATTAAACATTTAAATAAATCAGAAAAAGAAGCTGCATATATACCTACATCAATATCACAAGAACATTGGATAGAATATTTCAGAGACCTGTGGTACAACGAGAATGAAAACGAAGAAGAACCAAAATGTGAGAATTTGAAAGTAGATAAAATACAAATGGAAGAACTGGAAGAATCGCTCAAATTAACAAATAATAGAAAAGCTAGCGGACCAGATGACATCAATTCAGAACTAATTAAATATGCAGATATATCCTTTAAATTAAGATTCTTGAATTTTCTTAATATGTGTTGGGAGAATCATAATATACCAGCAACATGGAGGCAAGGTATAGTAAAACCAATTTACAAGAAAGGAGAAAGAAACCAACCATCTAATTACAGAGGCATTACCCTCCTAAATAGTGGATATAAATCTATGCTAGAATAATAGCAAAACGAACACAACGAATTACTGAAGTAACACTAGCAGAAGAACAAAACGGGTTCCGAAAAGGAAGATCTTGTACCGATGGAGTATTTGCCCTGAATCAGATAATAAACAAAAGACAAGAAAAAAACCTGGAAACACATTTGTTATTTATAGACTTAGATAAAGCATTTGATCGAGTAAACAGGGAAATATTGTGGAATATCCTAAAATAAAAAGGCCTCCCTATTCAGATTATAGAAACTGTTAAGAGCTTGTACTATGGAACAAATATTTGTATTGACCCTCAGTTGACAAAAAATAAGACATTTTTTCAAATAAACCAAGGAGTACGACAAGGGTGTTCACTCTTACCTATATTATTTAATAATTTAATATCTATATGGACGATATCCTAAAAGAATGGAAGAAGGTTTTAACTAATGAAGGAATATTAATTGATAATAAAGATAAAATAAATGCTTTATTATTCGCTGACGATGTTGTACTTTTAGCAGAATCTGAAAATGAGCTCCAAATGTTAGCATATAAATTTAAATTAATAGCCAATAGATCATCATCATCATGAACAAATTCGTTTTAGGCCATGTGACCTGTACGGTAAACCTAGCGAAGATGGTCTTGATCTTTCCACCGATGTTTTGGTCTTCCTTGGTCCCTATGTCCAGTTGGGGTATATTGGAATGCCAATTTTGGAAGTCTATTTCTTGCCATTCTTCTCAGATGATTTTTCCATTCTTGTTGGTATCTTTGGATATCTTCATTTAAACTTGCTACTCCAAGTTTTCCTCTGATAGTAGTGTTCCTTTGGTGATCCAGTCTATTAACTCCTAACAATGATCGTAAGAAGCGCATTTGGCTTACTTGAAGTTTATGAGAGTTTCTTTTATTTAAAATCCAAATTTCACTTCCGTATTTTAGAGCAGCTTTTGATGTGACGTTATGTAATCTTAGTTTTGTCTCTGTCCTCATCAGCCAATAGATATAATTGTAAAATATCAATAAATAAGTCAAACGTAATGGCATTTATTGGTAAATATGGAATTAGATCAAAAATTGTACTGGATAACAAAATAATAGAACAAGTATCACATTTCCAATATTTAGGATGTGATATAACTTATAGAGAAAATAAAGATATAGAAAATAAAGTAAATAAATTTCAGGCTATTTGTGGAAACCATAAAAAGAACCTTAGGTCGGAAACAAGGAAAGATACGAAACTTAAATTATATAAAACAATGGCTGTTCCTTTGTTGTTGTATGGAAGCGAAAATTGGATAATGAAATCAAGGGATAATAGCAGGATACAGACTGCGGAAATGCAGTTTTTACGTAATGTAAAAGGATGCACAAGAGCGGATAGAATAAGGAATGAAACTATACGAGAAGAATTAAATATATATAACATTGAAGATAAAATCAGCGAAAATAATAAGAAATGGACAGAACACTTAATGAACAACGAAAGAATACCAAAAAGAACCTTCCTCTATAATCCCAGAGGAACAAGAGATGTTGGCCGACCACGCAGAAGATGGACTCCACTTTTAACTTCGCCGGAACAGGCTGCATAGCCTAAACCTTGTAGTAGAAGAAGAAGAAGTTTAAATTGGTTAAGAAACTTCAGAAGTGAGGTTTTTTGAGTGGTCTGGCGGGCTATACCACAGCAGATCGGAAACGAAATGAAGGTATATGAATAGATTAAATACATCAAGCTATTAGATAGAATTGCCCAATATAGAGACGAATTGAAGCACCATATATATTGATACTAGTAAAACTATATTATAGTTTTTAACCGTACATTATATTACCATATGTATTGAATGGATAACAACAGAAACCCGAAACAGAATATTCACTACAGACCACTAGGACGAAGAGATGTAGGAAGACACGATAAAAGATGGACAGACGAATACTAACATGAGTTCGGAGAAGGTCCTAGATGTTGCTGTTTATAATGATGAAATAACTCCCGATATGGAGAATCTTTGTGGCCATGTTGAGATATTCGGGTGGACTAAACTATAGGATTTTAAGATTAATGAAATAATGCATTTGTTTTCAGGTGCTCCCCAGTTGGAAGGACGTATAGTTGGCGGCGAAGATGCCGAGATTGAAAACTATCCATATCAGGTAAAAAAATATAAAATAATACATTTTAGTCCACCGCTGTGGTCTCGGGGTAGCGTGCTGCCTTGTCACGCAGCGGACCCGTGTTCGATCCCCGGTCGGGACAGTTTTTCTGGGTGAGGTTTTTATCGGGGTTTTTCCTCACCTGTAAGACAAATGCCAGGAAAACTTTAAGGCCCAAACGGTCCCCGAAATCATATGGCCATCGCAATCATCATCATTCATATTCATCTTAGGTTAAACTTAGGATTAGGGACTCTTCTGGCGCACCATTTTCATTATCATCACCCATCATATCATCGGGGCAACGTAACCCCGCCTTCCAGGCGCCCCAACCTCAGTACAAGTACGCCATGCCAGGAGAGAAGCCAGGAATGTCGAAAGGCAAATCTGGGGCATTTGAGAAAAAGAAAATATTAGACATAAATTAACTGTGAAAATAGTCTACTGAGGCACGCTGTAGCGTAGTGGTTAAGGCACTGCGCTACAAGTCAGAAGGTCGAGGGTTTGAATCCCGGTGAGGTCAGGGTTTTTAAACTAACCGAAACCTTTTGGCGGCACTATGGCCCTGGGGTCACTCATCAGCCTCTAACGGAAATGAGTCTGGAGGTAAATGCGGCCGTCACACAAGGCTGACAACCCGGCTGACATCGAGTGCCGATTGTCCAGAAAAGTGGGAGCCTTAACCTGCTGTTACCCCAAGGGCCTTCTGAGGCCTGTAATGGGATCACTTTACTTTACTTTTAATGTAGCCTATTTTTGCAATATTTTGTTGTCAAAATTGTGTGTAATATTACGGAATGTTTCAAACTAAATTATTTTTTATTTTCAGTTGTCATTTGAGAGTAACGGAAGACATAATTGTGGCGCTTCCATAATCACCAACAATTGGGCTGTGTCTGCTGCTCATTGTGTAGAGGAGTAAGTAGTAAAATTTATTAAACAATGCTAAACAGTGGATGTAATAAGGCCCACTGAATGTAATAAGGCCCACTGTTAAATTATGCATACAATTAGTATGAAATTAAAGTTTACGTTATAAGGTTACTTTAATTGGTTTCTGTCGTTGCCTTAGTATTTATTTATCCCAATTTACTATTAGGAAAATTAATTAATTATGTATATACACCAACATTAATAAGATTCATGATGAAGTTTCGTTGAGCTATTATTCAAAGTTAAAATATAAAATTATGAAATATTTACCTAAAAGGTCCGTCTCCTCAACTCTATTAGTTATTTATCTGTAGCGCTTTCGGGACTAGTCCCTACTGACGATGGGACTAGTCCAGAAAGTGCTACAGATAAATAACTAATAAGTTGAAGAGACGGAACTTTTAGGTAAATATTTCATAATTTTATATTTTAATTTTGTCTATACACGTCACATCGGTCCACCGCTGTGGTATCGAGGTAGCGAGCTACCTTATCACGCAGCGGGCCCGGGTTCGATCCCCGGTCGGGGCAGTTTTTCTGGGTGAGGTTTTTATCGGGGTTTTTCCTCGCCTGTAAGACAAAGTTCAGGAAAACTTTAAGGCCGAAATGGTCCCCGAAATCATATGGCCATCATCATCAGCCTTCACCGGTGTGGGAAGCAACGGGAAGCTACCACACTTACAATTCCCTAGTAAAGCTGCAAGCATAGCATGAAAATGCTATGATTGCAGTGAAGGACCTGCCTTCGGGCAGAATTATAATGGATGGATGTCGAATCATTTCAGTTCTGTAGGGGTACTAGGAGTCTCTTACCCCTTGGAATTTTTCCACAGTGTAGATAGTAGTAGTACCTTATTAGGGTAAACATTATATAGCGCAATACAGATTTATGTATAAATTGATCAAAGGGATTAACCCTACTTGCTTCTGAAAGTATGTATCATTGCAAAAGTGCCTATTAATGACAAAACCAGAACAATGGATAGGTATAACAATATAATTACATTCCAAATCAAATAATTAAGCTAAGCTGTAGAATTGTTTATTATTAACAATTGGATAATTATCATTTGTTTACATATTTATTTATTCACGAATTAGTGTTATCCTTATTTTCCTGACTTTTCCAGAAATGTTCTCTAGTTTATCCAGTTTTCTGGGGTTTACCATTAACTCAAGAATTCCAGTGTAATACGATTTGAAATTAGTAACATTTTCGGCAACAACTGGGGTCTCAAACATACCAAAAGTTACAATTTCTTAGTAGAGATATTTTGTTATCAGAGCTCTCGCACATTGTATATAGGCTATCGTAATCATCGACTTTAAGAATTTTTCATCCCTCGAACTTAAATGAAACTAGCCATTATATCTCTATCAGCCTTAGACTGAATATAGTGAAACAATTAATACATTTAATCGAATGTGTGGCACCATTAAAGGAAACATTAAAACACATGAAAAACAAAAATTAAATTTTATAAAATAATGGCTGTTCCTGTATAGATGTATGGATTAGAATAATGGACGATCACTAAAAGACAAGAATAAAGATTAGAAGCAGTTGAGATTAGATTTTTAAGAAATATAGCGGGATATACTCTGCTCGATAAGAAAAGAAATGAAGATATAAGAAAGAAACTAAATATTTTCAAACTTACAGATCGAATAATTAAATACAGGAAAAGAACATATTGATAGAATGCCAGAAGAAAGGTTTCCAAAATTATTACTAAATTATAAACCACACAGAAGGAGAAATGTTGGATAGCCCACACAGAAGATGGTCTGAATAATTTTAACAATTCTAGCTTTCATGAAACCGGAACGAGCCAACAGGCTTAATCCCTGATGGATCAAAAAGAGAAAATATACATTGTTTGTAATTATTTTTTCTAGGTAATTAAATTCAGTCACTTATTCAAAATTTCCCGAATTTTTCATTGAGTGTCTGTTTCCATTTCATAATGTATTTCTATTTGTGATCATATATTAGTTTTATTTCTTATTGTTACACAATAGAGTGACTTGTTGGCCCTTGGTATCTCATCGCTATGATCTAATAATAATTCATGATCAGCATAAATCAATAGATTTATTAATGCCATTGAGTTATAGGAATTCTTCATCCTCTAAAGATTTGATGGCATGCTCTAGTACAAAAATGAATAGTAGAGGAGAAAGTTCGTCTCCTTGCTTTAATCTATTGTAAGTTTCAAAGTATCTGAAAACTGTTTTAAAACTAATAAAACTTTACAAAATATAATAAAAAACAATAAAACCAAAAAATAAAAATAAAAATTATCACGTGTATATAAATTGAAGTATGGCACATGTGACAATGTCTATATAGGACAAACTGGTAGACCTTTTATCTCTAGGATAAAGGAACACATGAGAGCATATAACGTAAATTTAGAATATTGAAAATACGCTAACCACCTATTCCAATTTAATCATTGTTTCGATACAAATTTTGAAATTTTACATGTTTGTGATAAGGGTAAGAAGTTGGACCTTTTGGAGGCTGTAGAATTTCATAAATTGAAATGTAGTAATAAACTGTTAAATTCTCAACTTGATTTGAAAGAATCCCCTTTGTTAAATTTAAAAATTAAAATAAATATTGTTGTATTGTTGCTTAGATCAGTTGGAACACAATTCATAATTTGTTAACATGTGTGAAGAAGATACAGTGTACCGAAACAGCTGTCACTGAATTATATCTTAATAAACATGAAAATCGAATTAAACTAAGTTTTATTTTTATTTAATTAATGAATATGGTTTTCATCAAGTAAACACGAACTCAATTGATTAGCTGAAAACTGTTTACCTTGTATATAGCAAAGATTACAACGTCATCAACTTCTTAATTGCAGTAGGAAAGTAGAAGATCTGAGATTTCGAGCAGGAAGTAGTATTAGAGAACAGGGTGGAACACTGCATCCTGCAGAAGTTGTCATTATGCATCCTCAGTACAACATATTTACAATTGATTGTGATATCGCAGTTATCAAGGTTAGTATACTATCTATACTAATGTTTAATCAGAATGTAACATTTTATAATGCTGGAATATTATTAACTTTTTTATAATTCAGTTCATGTATGACTCAGTTTCAGACTTGAAGTAGAAAAAGTCATTTACATAGACGATTATCGTAAGTAATGCCACGAGTGATTTCCAAATTATCGATAAAGTCACGACTCACGAAGTGAGGAACGAGTTTATCTAGAGAATTTGGAAATCAAGGGTGTCATTTGTTAGGACTATTTAACGAAATCAATTAAGCTCTTTACTCACAAATCATTATTAAATATAGTTATTTTAAAATATTTATATATTTAATGTAAACGGCGATGTTTGAAAACCAATGATAAACGATTGGTACGCTTCATTTGCTTCTTTTGTTCATCACTGCAACCAGATCATATTATTTATTGCCAAAGGAACGCAATATTGTAAGAATGCACTCTAGTGGAGAAAAAAATGAAACACATCAAACTGTATATTAATTCATTTCTGATGTCCTATGATGTCGGCAGCGGTGGACTAGTGGTTATGCTCCTTGCCTCTGGTCCCGAGGGTCGCGGGTTCAAACTCGGTCGTGGCCGATAGATTTTTTAGGACTGAAAAATCCAAGGAGCAAGTCCTCCGGGAGGGACTTTTAGCAGTGAGTCCCGAGTCTGACGATTTTCAGGCTCGTAAAAAATCCTTAAGCCTGAATGAAAAGGCCTCTAAGCAAAATTTACCGAATTTTCCCGTCCTAGTACTGCCTTGGTTTCCTAGATGTCAGTATGAGGCGGAACGCTGACCACGGACCACTCAAAATTACATATATACGAAAACAAGTGTAACTAAATTAGTATGGTTCAAATTCTTCCCTGTAGGGGGAGAGCGCCGAAATCTCTGTACAGAGAAAACATGGGCTTACAAAAAAAAAAGTCCTATGTTGTAAATATGACAATTATATTTTTCTGGAATGTTATTACCTGAGAAAAAATACACTTAAGAAAGTGCATACAGTGGTTTCTTTTTTTGGCGGTATAATCAATTGCTACAAAGGTTCTTATGTTAACTCCCGCATGCGCTAATTTATAGAAACATTGTTCCTTAAGCAACGGAGAATGACATCGAATTCACGGCAGTGGAACAGTGAAGTCAAGTCCAAGGCATCCTAGATACACCGAGTACGCAAAGTTTCTATTGGCGGTAACGTCAGCTCCTGTTACTGGTAGTAAGGATCACCGACGAGCCAACGTGAACTGGTGGGCAACCTGTGGTCAACCTTGGCGTCTTGAGCGCTACTGCTCGGGCTTTTGCCTCTCTCTACTCCAAGTTGCAGATTGAAATCTTTGTTTTCTTCTGATAGCTGGCTGAAAATAGTGAATTGGTGAATAGTGTTGTGCAGCGTGTCGCTTTTTTCCGGGTGGGGCCTGGCGGCCACACCCATTAAAGAGTTTTTCCAAGTGTTTTTCAGTGAAATTTTTTCAGTGTTGTGTTTATACAGTGGTGTTTGGTTCCTGCAAAGCAACTCTATTAACTGCGAGTGCTTTGTTAAGCCTTTGTTAGTTCAGTTTCAATCAAGCCAAGTGCTAGTGTAGTAATAAGTAATTAGTGCTGAACAGTCTTACCATGGCTGCTTCACTAAAAAGCATAAGTGCCGAGCAGGCTATGGACCTTGAGTATGAGGAGCCCTCGGCCTACGAACTTTGGGATACTGCGCTCAAAAAATTTGAGAGATACGTAGTTAATCAAAAAATTTCCACCTGAATCAAAATACCTAGCAGTAGCTAGCGAGGTGCGTGGTTCCATCGTTATAGTTATCAATTTCATAAGCACGTACCCAAAGTTCGGTCAGTCCGAATTTGCTCGTGATGTTACTCATGATTGCCTAAAAAGACTAAGTGAAATTAAGCTCAATATGAAATCTAACCAAGATTATTTTGAAAAAATGCTTCACGAATTGCAGAACAATAATTATGGAACTTCCTGTATCCTGTTTTTTTCACAGGTGCAGATCAAAATCCTATAGCGAATACAGAATATGTACCTGAACCTAAAAAGATTAAAACACATGAGAAAGAGAAACCATCCCAAAATAGTTCAAATGATAACATGAATACAATTTCAAATAAAGAGAAACCATCCAAAATAATTCAAAAGATAACATGAATACAGTTTCAAATAAAGAGAAACCATCCACAAATAAGGGCAACTACAGTCCACATCACGACAAAATGAGGAGTCGGCTGTGCCAGTGCAAAATAGATTTTCAATTTTATCCGAATTACCGGATTCAATGGACACAGCCGACCCTCAGGCTCCTCAACCTGGACCGTCACGGGACAAGCAGACTACAACAGCTACCAGGCGTAGTAATCAACCGTCCAGAGAGCCTCAAGTAATGCCGCAGCCGAAAAGGGAACCACGCCCACCACCCATAACGGTGATTGGACATGGTGACCTTTTCAGGATGAATAGGGAATTAAAAGGAAAATTCGAGAAAGACGTAAAAGTAGTTAAAACCCAGGACGGTTTGAGATACTACGCTACCTCGGAGGCAGACTTCCATCTACTCAAAGAATACTTCAAAAATGCAAAGAAAGAATTTTATACATTTCAACTCAAAAAAGATCTGCCTCTGAGGGCTGTTCTAAAGAGGCTTCCCTCCAGCATCACTGCTGATGAAGTCAAGGAAGAACTTAAAGAACTAGAATATCCAATAATATCAGTAAAGCAAATCACCAAAAAAAAGAAGGAGAAGTTATTACTCCCTTACCATTATATATCCTTGAACTTCAGAACAATGATGCTGGTAGAGAAATATATAACTTAAAACCGCCTCTGTATGACAGTGGTGGCTGTGGAACCATACAACCTAAAGCTGGCATGAAGCAGTGCTCAGATGCCAGAAGTTTAACCATACTTTCATGGGGTGCTCCTTGACCCCATCCTGCGTAATTTGCGCTGGTACTCATAGTCATCGTGAGTGTCCGGTGAGAACCGCGGCACTCACGGACAAGAGCCTGCTGAAGTGTGCGAACTGTGGGGGAAAAGGGGCATCCCGCTTCCTACCGGGGTTGTGAAGCCTATAAGAAAGCAAAAGAGACTTATGAAAAAAGAAAACCAAACCAAAGTTCAACAACCCCGGCGTCCCAACCTCGAACTTTCACAAACAAAACCTGTTAATCCTACAGTCTCATATAGTTTCTATGGTAAACTCTGGCATCACAGTTAAACCTACTGCAGGCACTGTTCCACGTCAGCCAGGGTCTGTGGCTGCTATACCAATGACGGATCAGGGACAGAAACTTTTCCATGACATTCAGCCTCTGCTGAGTGGTCTGACGACACCTATGGAGAGGTTTGTGTTCCTGACTAACCTGGTGAACTCATGTTTTCGGAGATGGCTAGGCATCCTCCACAAAGCTATCTTAATGTCATGGCATTTAATGCCAATGGTGTATCCACCAGATCATGAGTTAATTACTTTTATACAAACAAGAGATATCGACATTCTTCTTCTGAACGAAACGCACTATAAAACCAAGAATGAAATTCCAAATTCCGCAGTACTACACATATAGGAATGACCGCCTTGATGGTCCCCTTGGAGGCACTGCCATCTGTATCAAAAAGTCCATTGGCCATAGGGTGGCCCAAATCCCGGGACTTCAATTTATTGAAGCCACGGGTATCTTCCTACCAATCACAGACCGCGAAACATTATTCATAGCAGCAATCTACAAATCTCCTCGAAGACTTCTGACAATACACGACTTAGATATCCTCACTTCTATCTCCCCAAGCTATCTGCTTGCGGAGATTTTAATTCAAAACATCATTATTGGAACTGTCGTGTCCAGAATGTCTCCGGTACAATCCTTCAAAACTACTGCCAACTTCATAACATTGAAATCTCTGCTCCAAGGGAACACACACTGTTCTTCCAACACGCCTACGGTCTCACGTCCGATATTTTGGACATAGTTTCTATCGAAGAATGTTGCTATTTCACCACACATCACTACTGTTACAGACGCACTTGACTCTGATCACACGCCAATACTTTTTAAAATTTCATCCACATTTTTATTGTCCTCCCCATTTAAGTTACCACATCATTGCACAGACTGGCAGAGTTACACTAACATGCTTAACCAATGGTTATGCCTACACTCTCTGTCGAGTCTACGGAACAAATAGAACACACCTGTCCTTAATCTACAGGCCACAATTAAAAACGGCCATTACACTTGCTACAACGCGATCAAAAGAAACTAATAATACGCGAACAAAATATAACGATCCAACACTTCAAAATTATTTAAATCTAAAAAGGCAGTACCAAAAATGGTACCGCGATTTCGGAGCTCCACATCACAAGCAGCAATACAATCACTATGCTCATTGGTCAAAAGCCGGCTTAAAGAGCTGAGAAATGCTGAATGGGATTCTTCCCTTCAGCAATTCTCAGACAAAAAGACTCCACCATGGGAGATAATAAAACGCCTCAAAAGGAGTCGAGCTCCGCCTCCTCCCTCAGCCATCCAGTCGAACGGAACTTGGGCGTATCTCCCTAGGGAGAAGGCCCAGGTTCTAGCCGACAATTTCGCGAACCGGTTTAGACCTCATGAGCTTACAACACCGACTCACGAAGCTGAGGTGCAACATACAATCAGTACTTTTCTAGAAGCACCTATTCCTATACCCCATCCTGATGTACAGCTTTGTGAACTCAAAGCTATTGTACATAACCTCCCGTCCCACCGTGCCCCTGGTCATGATCAGATTTCTAATCTGGCCATAAAACACTTACCTGAAAAAACCTTACTCCTACTCCTACAAATAGTGAATCTTTGCTTTCGTTTCCACTACTTCCCGGAAGTATGGAAGAAAGCAAAGGTAATCGCTATTCCTAAACCTGGTAAAGACCCAACCATACCGGATAACTTGCGACCAATCAGTCTGCTACCAGTGCTGGGCAAAATTATGGAAAAAATTATTTTGGCAAATTAAAAATTGCAATTTCTGAGAGAAACCTTATTCCTACTCATCAGTTTGGATTTAGAAAAGCACATAGCACTCCACTGCAGCTCGCAAGACTGGTTGACCATGTTGTTACGGGCTTCAACGCTAGGAAAAGTACTGTGGCGATATTTCTTGACATTGAGAAAGCTTTTGACACTACTTGGATAAATGGACTTATTTACAAACTTATCAAATTCAACATTTCGGCTCATCTAATTAAACTGATAGCTAAATACCTCACTAACCGACAATTTTATGTGTCGGTTATGTGGGTATAATTCTGACTGCAAGACCCTCTTGGCGGGAGTTCCTCAAGGTGCAGTACTCTCACCTATCCTATATAGCCTTTATGTTTCTGACTTCCCTACCTTTCCTAGCGTAAATATCGCATCCTTTGCTGATGATACGTGTCTGTTTTATCAGGCACGTTTCCGTTCCGTACCGTTCCACATTCGTGTGGTCCAAACTGCCCTAAATACAGTCCAATCCTATATGCGTCTGTGGAATATAAACTAATGCAAATAAAACAAACTTTGTTGTATTTGCAAAAACCCACAAACGCACTCCTGCCCGACTCACCTTAGGAGCTCTTAGAATCCGTCCAGAGACTTCAGCCAAGTATCTTGGAATCCATTTGGATTCCAAGCTTACGTTCAAAATTCATATTGAATATCTAAAACATAAAGCAAACGCTGCCATTGCTCTTTTATATCCATTTTTCAAGTCGCCTATGCTATCTACCAGGATCAAACTTACTTTATATCAAGTTGCGATCCGCAGCATGTTGCTGTACGGTTGTGAAGCCTGGAGTATCCTAGCTGCTGGACATAAGAAAAAAGTCCAAATAATTCAGATAAATGCTTGAAAATTATACTTCAGCTCCACTGCGCACTAGGATCTCAGTACTTCACGACCAAGCACAGATGCCCTATATTGCCGATACAATTGAAAAAAGAGTTGTGCACATGTTGCAACATATAGAAAATCATGAGAATCCAATGGTTCACAATATAGGGCGTATGCTACAGCAACGTGCTGTACACCGAAACATATTCACCAGAGACCCCGATGACGGTCCACTTATATGATACCTGCTACGGTTAATGAACACATAAGTCGCAAGACAGCAAGGCTAAGGAACAAAACCCCTACTGATAAACACAATGGTGTTTGGCCGCCAAGGGACCTCAACTGGTTCCCAAAAAGCGGCACACTGGGCAATGCTAGTCATTGCCACAAAACAGTACAGTATTAGGGTTTCTTCTGGAGAATCCCAATAACAATGAACTTTCATTTATTATTTAGCCTATTAATGACAATTGCACATGGGTCCATCTAATCTAACGTTTACGTTTTTTCCATGATATCGATAAATATCCTTTATTTCCAATTTCATGACGAGCACTATATGCTCCACTCTGACTCATCTCTAATTCTGCTATCGTTTTCATCACATCCTCAATGGCTAACGAAGGATATTTTTCACTAAACTGCTTGAAAAGATTCAAAAATATTTGTTTCTCCCCGTTTTTTAATTGGTTTCTTTTCCAGTCTTTTAAAAAATTCTTCAGAAAACCACCATTTTAAAACAATAAAAATCCCAACGTATTCTACATTGCACGTTCGTAAGAATATGACAGTCCTTATTTATTTAATGTATGCATTGTATATTTTAAGATTCTCCCATATAACCTATATTTTTTAGTAGTAGTAGGACTTTATTAGACAAAAAGTAAGATATTTACAATATTATTTACAAATATGGGTCGCACGGGCAGTAAGCCGTACGTGCTGTTGACAGTCCGTTACAATAAAGTAATAATTGGTACTAGTGTAAAGAAAAATAAACAAAAACAGCAATAACAATTCAATTACATAAAGAAAACACAATAAAAATATTACAATTAAATAATAACACAATAGCATTATACACTACAAACATTAACATTGCAATTACATAAAGAAAACACAACAATATTACAATTAAGTAATAACACAATATAACCTATATAAACATGTACTAGGTAATACAAATTTTTATTTTTTTTTAATTTTAGTGTCAGCGAAGTCGATTTTGTTATATCCTTAAAAGTAAAACATAGTGTCAGCGAAGTAGATTTTCTTACATGCTTATAAGTAAAACATTAGTGTCAGCGAAGTAGATTTTCTTACATGCTTATAAGTAAAACATTATAGTGTCAGCGAAGTAGATTTTCTTACATGCTTAAAAGTAAAACATTATAGTGTCAGCGAAGTAGATTTTCTTACATGCTTATAAGTAAAACATTATAGTGTCAGCGAAGTAGATTTTCTTACATGCTTAAAAGTAAAACATTATAGTGTCAGCGAAGTAGATTTTCTTACATGCTTAAAAGTAAAACATTGTTCGACCAATGAAAATGCAGTTCATACATCTGGATTGTTTACATTGCAACTGGAACACAACTCGAAAGAGGTATAGCTTCCGTTCTTCTTCGTGTAGTTCATTTTCGTCTGTTGTTTTCTTCACTTTCTGCAACCAAGTATGATGAGGTATATCTGTTTTTTTTTCATGACATGCATTCGAGAATATTTTACGTGTATTTTCATCCCCCTGCGATGGGCAGGACATGTTGCACGTATGGGGAATGAAAGACTTGCATGGAAGCTTCTTGTAGGAAAGCCAGAGGGAAAACGCCCAGTTGGTAGACCAAGAATGAAGTTGGAGAATAACAATAACTATGATTTGAGGCAAGTAGACTATGCAGGGAATGATTGGGAAGCATTAGCTCAGGATAGGGATGTATGGAGAGCGTATGCCCGCGCGACCATGAACCTACGGGTTTGATAGTGCCAGTGAGTAAGTAAGTAAGTAAGTAAGTAAGTAAGTAAGTAAGTATTTTCATCCCCCAATCGTTGAACATATCCACGCTATTCCAATTGATTGTAACTTCTGCAATCCCTGATTCATCTTTTTCTTCTTCGTTTCCAGGATCAGGCCAATGCGACCTGTTCCGGTCTCAAGTCCACCGTTTCCTTGGCCGTCCCAAAGATCTTTTTCCTTGTGGTTTGTAGGTGTTGATCTTTTTGGGTAATCTTGTATTGTCCATTCTGTCTAAATGTTCTTTCCATTGGTATTTGTGCTCTTCCAGTTTATCAGCTATTGAAAATATCTCCAGTTCATTTCTTATTAATTCGTTGTGTAATCTATACATGCGTGTACATCCTTTCACGGATCTTAAAAATTTCATTTCAGTGGCTTGAATGTGTGAGATATTTTTTTGTAAGTAACCAAAATTTAGATCCATATAAAAGAACAGGAGCAGCCATAATTTTATAAAACCTGAGCTGAGTTTCTCTTCGAGTCTTTCGGTGGGTTCTTCTTATGGTGCCACACATCATTTGATATCGGTTTAATTTATTATGTGTATCCCAATCATATCTATATGTTATATCTGAACCAATATAGTTAAAGTGTGCTATGTGTTCTATTATTTCATTATTGATCACTATTTTTGCTCTGACTGGCACTTTACCCTGAAAAGCCATAATTTTAGTTTTTGAAGACTTTGAGATTATAATAGAGTCCTAATTCATTCAACATGTAAATGGCTCTTTGTAAATCATCCTCTGACTTCTGTATAATTACCAGATCGTCTGCATACATTAAAATTTTCATATACATTTCCTTATTAATTTGTATTCCTATTGGACTTGGTTTTTTCCATTTTCGTATAACCTCGTCAATCCCTGATTCATGTGAATTAAAAAAAATAAACTTTTTAACATTTATTTTCATAAGTTGTTATATTGTTTAGGTATCTGTACCCTTCGTTTATGGACCAGGTGTTCAACCAATAACATTGGCCACTGTAGATCCAGCTGCTTCTGAAGTAGGCGTGGTGACTGGATGGGGTCTAACAAGTGAAACTGGATCGATGTCAACTCAACTGCAATCAGTACAAGTTCCTATAATTGATTTCGAAGAATGTGGAAACATATACAGTTATATCCTCACCAAGAATATGATATGTGCTGGAATTGAAGATGGTAAAGGAATTTGCTCAAGTGATTCCGGAGGTCCTCTTGTAGTCGATGGTAAACTTGTTGGTATCGTCTCATTTTCTACAGGGTGTGCGTATGCTGGTAAACCAGGTGTTTATGCAGATGTACCTGCGCTTTTGGACTTCGTCAAATCAAACACTGATTACCAATGACCTGTATTTTAATGTACATATTATTTTAATAATATTTCTGAATAAAGGAAACGTTCTTCTGGTAATAAAAAAAATTGAATGACAAAATAAACAGGGAAATTTTATTTTACTAACTAACTAACTCTTTAGCACTACCGAATCCGTAGGTTCATGGCCGAAGGTACATTAGTTCTCCATATATCCATATCCTAAGCTAATGTTTTCCAATTATCCCCTGTCTAATCTACTTCCCTCAAATCATGATTAATGCTATTTTCCCACCTCATTCTTTGTCCACCAATAAGCATTTTCTGTCTGGTTTTCCTACGAGTCTCAAGAGGGACATGGAGGATGCTGGACGCAGTCTCTGGCGAAATGCCGGGGAACTACAAGTCTCAAGACCACGGCTAACAGCCCGGAAATCCTCTACAAATCACCATACTAACTGCGGCCGTGAAAGCCTAAGTCAATATACCAAATAATATTTATTTTTTTTTATTAATACACCGAGATAAGTAATATCAATTTTTTACTTATTTAACTAAAAATAAAGGCACATATTTAACTTATTTAGGCGTAACAGGGCACGCCGGGTAATGGCTAGTTACTCTATACATTTTAACTATTAAACTTTTCAGAACACGGAATTCTGTTCAATCCTATGTCAGAGACTGTAAAAAAATAACAAAAAAATATAACACAATTAATTTATACTCGTTTACTCGCCAAAAGTATTCTTTTAGCAATTGATAATTAACTAACTAACTCATGGTACTATCGAACCCATGGGTTCATGGCCGCGCGGACATAAGCTCTTCATACATCGCTGTCCTGAGCTAATGTTTTCTAATCATTCCCTGTAAAATCTACTTCCCTCAAATCATAGTTAATGTTAATCTCACATTTCTTTGTTGGTCTACCAACTGAGCGTTTTCCCTCTGTTTTCCTACAAGAAGCTTCCAAATACGTCTTTATTCCCCATTCGTGCCAAACGTTCTGTCCATCGCAATCTAAGAGACTTAACTGTTCTTATTATATCTGGCTTCCTATAAAGATCATGTAGTTTAATATTATGTAATTTTCCAATCATCTGTCGGTTCATCTCTCTTTAGTCCAAAATTTTTCCTAAGAACTTTGTTCTCAAATACTCGTAATCTCCTTTCCTCCCTTAAATTAAGAGTCCATGTTTCGCATCCGTATAATATAACTGGTAGAATAATAGTTTTATATATTTTATATATTTTCAGTTTAACGATTTTTCAAAGGAGTTGGGACGTCAAGAGACTCTGTAATGCATAATAGAGCGCATTTCTAGAATTGAGCTATGTCTAATTTCTTTCTGCATCTCATTCCTATTGTGATTATTGTTCCTAGGTATTTAAATTCAGCCACTTCCTTAAAATTTCCCTCATTTGTCACTAGCTGTCCATTTCCATTATATAATATATTTCTATGTGTGATCATATATTTAGTTTTATCCCCCAATTAATAATACTTTATTTAATTTAATTTTCATGATCTTTAAGAGAAACCAGATCTAAGAAGATCAGTTGAGAAATGGGCAGGATTAGTGGTACGAATTCGGAAAGAAAGAGGTGCATTGAATATTCCTGTAAAAAACCACAGGGTATAGATCCAGTACGTAGCCAAAGAATGAGGTGGAAAAATAACATAAAACATTATTTGAAAAACTATGCTTGCTCTGGGGTAAAGACGGCCGTCACGCAGGGCTGACAACCCGGCTGACATAAAGTGTCGATTGTCTAGAAAAAGTGGGAGCCTTAACCTCCTACTACCCCAAAGGCCTCCTGAGGTCTGTTGTGGGATCACTTTACTTTACTTCTTTATCTCGTTGTTTTCACTTAGAAACTCACTCACTATCTGTCCACATAGTAATTACTTGTACAACAGCCTTTAGTTCAAAAACAACATTTTCGTTGTTAATATTATTTACAGAATCCACTTGTAATTTCCCTGTAAACAATTCAATATTAAGCTTTGAGTTTCAGCAGTGTCAATTTCTGGGAAACAAATAAATTAATTATCAACCTTTGATTGTTCATACGTAATTGTAAAAACTGTTTATTTTAATAGAGCAATAATTTAAATTGAGACAAATTAACCATGCCTTCGCTTTGTGCGTATGTTTTATCATTTTCGAAATCACTATCGTGTTAATTTACGTAATTACAAAACAAATAATACTTCAATTATAACCAGACTTTTTTTATCAGACGATCATTGAAACAAAGAGATACGTGAATGTGATAAATTTCTACTTGACAGATCAATTGATAATGTCTACAAAATTCGTGTAGACGTAACCATTTTTGAGAAGATCTTCGTCAGAATGTACAGAGTTCTGATAATTTCCTTATTTATCTGCCTCGTTCCAGGTAAGAATATGTACAAGTCTCTGATAGTATGCTGGTAGGTAATTAATACAATCTTTTAAAATTATCTTTAATTTTTTACTTAATTTCTTTAAAGGTTTATCAAAAGAAAATGGGCCACTTGAGCATTTTCAAGGACGCATAGTGGGAGGAGAAGATGCTGATATTGAAGATTTTCCTTATCAGGTAAAATATATTTTTTATATATTAAAAAAAATAGTTGTATCATGATCAACATCATCATTATAAAGAGAACAGCCCTAGTTGGACCTCCCATTCTCAGTGGAAATAACTCCATTTCTGTATATCATTGGTGACTTTCAAGCAGTTTCAAATTCCAAGTTTCCATGCCCTTCTTTAATTCCCCATTCGTGCCATATATCCTGCCTATCCTAGTCTACGAGACATAACTCTTCTTATTATAGCCTATCTCGTTTCCTATAAAAATTATGTAGCCCGCTGTTTTATACATTTCTGTTCATCTCTATTTGCTCTAAAAATGTTTCTCCGATTGAGGGTCTTTCCACTTTTCAGCGGTTGCCCTTTTACCAGCCGGCTGCTGGCCCTTCACATCCACATGTGTTAATCACAGAGGTAGATGATCAACAGCCAGTGTAGGGGTGACATGTGGTTAGCATGTCGAATCCCCCAGCCGTTATAGCTGGTTCCTCAACCTGGAGCCGCTACTTATTGTAGCTACCCAATTGCCTCACGATGCTGGGTGGGCACCGGTCCCACACTGGCCGAAATACCATGAGAAAATTTCTTCCCCCATGGAGACTCGAACCAGCGCAAGTCCCGTAGCTCTGCGCCAAGGCTTCCTACCTTAACCACTCGGCTACGGCGCGGGACAAAATGTTTCTAAGAACTTTATACTCGAGAACTCGTATTATTTTTTTATCTCTTAAAGTAAGGGTGGGGTTTTTCCTCACCTGTAAGACAAATGTCAGGAAAACTTTAAGGCCCAAACGGTCCCCGAAATCATATGGCCATCATCCTTATCATCCTTACCATTATCATTATCATCATCATTCTTCACCGGTGTGGAAAGCAACGGGAAGCTACCACACCTACACAATTCCCTAGTAAAGATGCAGGCATAGCATGAAAGTGATATGATTGCAGTGAAGGACCTGCCTTCGGGCAGAATTACTATGGATGGAGTAAGGGTCTATGTTTCGCACATATAATACAATTGGGAGAATAACAGTTTTATTTACTTTCAGTTTAATTTTTTTTAGATAAGTTGGGATGATAAGAGTCCCTGTTATGATAATAGCGTATATTTCTACAATTACTCGTAAATCATCGTTTTATGTCTTTGTGCACCTCAATCCTCTTGGTAATTACTGTACCTTCGTATTTGAATTCAGCCAATTCTTCAAAATTTCCCTCGTTTTTCATCAATTTTCCTTTTCCATTATATAAAGTAAATACTTTATATGTGGGACCATTTACTTAATTTATTGATGTTTACTTCTAGCCTCAATTTCCTAGTGTTACTCAATGCAATGTGCGTGCTCCTTAGTATGTCCTCGCTATCATCTAATAATACTACATCATCTGCATAAAATAACAGCTTATTAATGTCAATGCATTGTATGCCTTCTTCTTCCTATGAGTATTTGATGGCATGATCTGGTTTAAAAATTGAACAATAGAGGAAATTGTGCACATCCTTGCCTTAATCAACTGTACATTTCAAAAGTATATGAATATTTAATTAGTATTTTTATTTATTTGTAAAAATTGGGGCTTCAAGTAAACATATATTAAAACTAAATATATGGCCACAAAGAGAAATACATCATACAATGTAATTTAATGAAAAATGGGGGAAATTTTTGAAGAAATAGTTGAATTGAAATCCCTGGGAATATTACTTACATGCAGGAAGGTGGTGCACGAAGAATTTACCATAGGCTCAATTCTGGAAATGTATGCTATTGCCAATTACAGGGTAACTTGTCTCAAAAATCGTCTAACAGAAAATGTATAAAACTGTATTTGTTCAAGTTATAATACACGTGTGAGAAATATTGACTCTTACTTTATAGGAGGAAAAAATACATACATAAGGACTTTATTAGACTAAAAGTAAGATGCATACAATGTTATTTACAAATATGGGTCGCACGGGCAGTAAGCCGTACGTGCTGTTGACAGTCCGTTACAGTAAGTTGAGGTTTGGTAACAATATACTTCAAACAAAAAATAAAACACAATAATATTACAATTAGATAACAATACAATTACATTATACATTAACTTAGTTATGTAGAATTATTAAGAATTAATGGTATTGCAATTTGTTAACATATTTATTTATTCATGAATAAGTGTTGTTCTTATTTTCCGCATTTTGTCCAGGAATCTACCCACGTTCATCCAATTGTCTGGGTTTAACAAATAACTCGTAGCATGCCAATTATTCACGATTTGAATTTAGAAACCTTTCCGGTAATAACTGACGCCTGCAATATTCCAAATAGTTACATTTTCCTAATATATGTATCTCGTCTTCAAAGCTCCCGCACATTGGACATATTCGCATATCGTGATCGTCGCTAATTTTTAAAAATTTCCATGCCCCTAACCTGAACCAAGCAAGCCCTGATCTCTCTTTAATTCCTAGATTGAGTATATAAGATTATTTTGCCCAAACTTGTTTTAGGTCTCTTTGTAAAAACAGTGATCGTTTTCCCGCACATTCGGCCAAAATATTTTGTCGGTTTATATCTACGTAACTCTTTCTAATTTTTCTCCATATATTCTTGCGATTTTCAGTCCCTTTTTCCCATACCCAATCAGGGAAAAATATTAAGATTATTTGAGAATAAATTACTTAGAAATTTGTTTGAATCAAAGAGTGATGCACAACAGATGAAAAGAGAAGGCTATAGGCCTACGCAGTGAGCTACAAGATCATTATAGCAACCAGATATAATAAGAAGAGATAAGTCTTGTAAACAGCATTGGTGAGGACATGTGGCACGAATGAAGTGTCGAAGAGGGATAAAGAAACTCCTTGCATCGAAAAAAAATAGGTAAACATACCAGTAGATATTCCAAGAATGAGGTGGGAGAATAACATTAATCGTGATTTGAGATAAATGAATTATACAAGGAATGATCTCAGGAAATTTATGAATATCCGCGCTGTCAAGTAGGCTACATACGAGTTCGATATAGCCAGTAAATTAGTTAATTATTTTCTTCTTCTCCACTTCATGGATTAGGCTAACTGCCAGGTTCGTCATCATAGTGTCTCCTTCCATCTCAGTCTTGGCTCTTTCCTTTAGAACCATATTAGTAAGCTATTTTTGGCTGTCTGGTCTCTTCCATCCTATTAGTTAATTATTCTTCTTATTCTACTACAAGGTTTAGGCTATGCAGCCTGTTCCGGCGAAGTTAAAAGTGGAGTCCATCTTCTGCGTGGTCGGCCAACATCTCTTGTTCCTCTGGGATTATAGAGGAAGGTTCTTTTTGGTATTCTTTCGTTGTTCATTAAGTGTTCTGTCCATTTCTTATTATTTTCGCTGATTTTATCTTCAATGTTATATATATTTAATTCTTCTCGTATAGTTTCATTCCTTATTCTATCCGCTCTTGTGCATCCTTTTACATTACGTAAAAACTGCATTTCCGCAGTCTGTATCCTGCTATTATCCCTTGATTTCATTATCCAATTTTCGCTTCCATACAACAACAAAGGAACAGCCATTGTTTTATATAATTTAAGTTTCGTATCTTTCCTTGTTTCCGACCTAAGGTTCTTTTTATGGTTCCACAAATAGCCTGAAATTTATTTACTTTATTTTCTATATCTTTATTTTCTCTATAAGTTATATCACATCCTAAATATTGGATATGTGATACTTGTTCTATTAATTTGTTATCCAGTACAATTTTTGATCTAATTCCATATTTACCAATAAATGCCATTACTTTTGACTTATTTATTGATATTTTACAATTATATCTATTGGCTATTAATTTAAATGTATATGCTAATATTTGGAGCTCATTTTCAGATTCTGCTAAAAGTACAACATCGTCAGCGAATAATAAAGCATTTATTTTATCTTTATTATCAATTAATATTCCTTCATTAGTTAAAACCATCTTCCATTCTTTTAGGATATCGTCCATATAAATATTAAATAATATAGGTAACAGTGAACACCCTTGTCGTACTCCTTGGTTTATTTGAAAAAAATGTCTTATTTTTAGTCAACTGAGGGTCAATACAAATATTTGTTCCATAGTACAAGCTCTTAACAGTTTCTATAATCTGAATAGGGAGGCCTTTTTCTTTTAGGATATTCCACAATATTTCCCTGTTTACTCGATCAAATGCTTTATTTAGGTCTATGAATAACAAATGTGTTTCCAGGTTTTTTTCTTGTCTTTTGTTTATTATCTGATTCAGGGCAAATACTCCATCGGTACAAGATCATCCTTTTCGGAACCCATTTTGTTCTTCTGCTAGTGTTACTTTAGTAATTCGTTGTATTCGTTTTGCTATTATTCTAGCATATATTTTATATCCACTATTTAGGAGGGTAATGCCTCTGTAATTAGATGGTTGGTTTCTTTCTCCTTTCTTGTAAATTGGTTTTACTATACCTTGCCTCCATCTATTATTTGTAAACAAATTGAGAGTGATGTAAAGAGAATTAATGTGTGATGATGTTTTCAGTTGTCTTTGGAAATTAATGGAAACCACTCTTGCGGAGCATCAATAAGTGGGGCGGGCAAGAATGGGCTCTAACAGCCGCTCACTGTGTGGAAGGGTGAGTATATGGGATTACAGTATATATTTCAATATTTTAGTTGTTTTTTTAATTTTAAATTACCCACCTTGTAAAATAAATTATTATAATATATATTAACCAATAATATTATGGTTCGAGGTCATGGTATTTCTACCTGTGCTCCTAGTTTTTTGGCAACATTGATTCAATTTGCATTTTTATTAAGGTTATTTTTATTTCAGCTGGACTTTATCAAATACTCAAATAGAAGTACTTGGTATATGGATAAGCCTATATTCATTGCTTCGTTAAACTGTGCGTGTTATTTTATAGAACTCTATTTATCACGATTAGTATTATTATGATTTGGATTAATAGTATTATTTAAACATGTTTGTGTGAATGCGTCATCAGTATTATGGCCTCACTTTTGTACGTATCTATTTCGTAGGAATAATAATAATAATAACAATAATAATAATAATAATAATATAATAATAATAATTCAGTCTCCAGATCTCAGTATTAATGAGGATATGTGGTGTAAACTGAAAACTTGAATAAGGACATTTCCACCTGCTTTCTTTCTTAAAGATATAGAAACAGTTATCCATAATGAAATATACTAAATGCCTACAGAAATATTTCATAAATTGCATGAGTCGGTAATAATAATAATAATAATAATAATAATAATAATAATAATAATAATAATAATAATAATAATAATATTAATAATAATAATAATAATATTAATCCATTTACCGAGATTTAAGCGCCCTCCCCCTACAGGGAAGCATTTGAACCATACTAATTTGGGTCATTTTTGAGTGGTCCGTGGTCAGCATTCCGCCTCATACTGACATCTAAGAAACCAAGGTAGTACTAGGACGGGAAAATTCGGTAAATTTTGCTTAGAGGCCTTTTCATTCAGGCTTAAGGATTTTTTACGAGCCTGAAAATCTTCTGACTCGGGACCCACGGCATAAAGTCCCTCCCGGAGGACGTGCTCCTTAGATTTTTCCATCCTAAAAAAATCCATCGACCTCGGCCGGGTTTGAAACCGCGACTCTCGGGACCAGAAGCAAGGAGCATAACCACTTGTCCACCGCGCCCGTACGTTAAATATATAAATATTTTAAAATAACCTCAGTTAAACAATGATTTGTGAGTAAACAGCTTAATATTATTCGTTAAATAGTCCTAACAAATGCCACTCTTGATTTCCAAATTCCCTAGACTATTTAACTCATGCCCCAAATGGGACTCAATGGCCAATCACGTTTCAATGATTTCTGTTTTACAACCAATCAGAGTCGTGTTTCACGAAATATTTATCAGTGTTATAATTACCATATTAAAGAAGGCTCCTCCTTTTTAATATTCTGAACAGGTCTGACCATTATTTTGCAGTGACTGAGCCTGTGAGAAATACGGCTACCAGATTGTATATATAGTGCATGAATGTCAACACATGCCGCATGTGGGAGTTAATATAAAAACATTTGTAGCAGTTGATTATACCACCAAAAAAAGAAACCACTGTTTGCACTTTCTTAAATGTATTTTTTTCCCAGGTAACAATCCAGAAAAATATAATTGTCATATTTACATCATACGACACCAGAAATGAATTAATATACAGCTTGATCTGTTTCATTTTTTCTCCACTAGAGAGTATTCTTACAATATTGCGTTCCTTTGGCAATAAATAGTATGATCTGGTTGGAGTGATAAACAAAAGAAGCAGATGAAGCATACCTATAGTTTCTGATTTGTTTTCAAACATCGCCGTTTACATTAAATATATAAATATTTTAAAATAACTATAGTTAAATAATGATTTGTGAGTAAACAGCTTAATTTTATTCGTTAAATAGTCCTAACAAATGCCACTCTCGATTTCCAAATTCTCTGGATAAATTGGAAATCACTCGTGGCATTACTAATGAATAATAAGCAGGCAACAGAATTTTCATAAGTAATGCCACGAGTGATTTCCAAATTATCGATAAATTCACGACTCACTTCGTGAGTCGTGAATTTATCGATAATTTGGAAATCACTCGTGGCATTTGTTAGGACTATTTAACGAATAAAATTAAGCTGTTTACTCACAAATCATTATTTAACTATAGTTATTTTAAAATATTTATATTAATTAGTGTAAACGGCGATGTTTGAAAACAAATGAGAAACGATAGGTACGCTTCTACTGCTTCATTTGTTTATCACTGCAACCAGATCATACTATTATTGCCAAAGGAACGCAATATTGTAAGGAGCAGCTTTCTTTAATATGGTAATTATAACACTGAAAAATATTTGGTGAAACACGACTCTGATTGGTTGTAAAACAGAAATCATTGAAACGTGATTGGTCATTGACTCCCATTTGGGGCATGAGTTAAATAGTCAAAAAAAATAATTGTGTTAATTAGTGCTGCACTTATAACTATCATCTTAATTAACTAAACGTAATACTTAACATTCATGAGCAAACTTTAATAAAAAGTTATAACATATTTATATAGCAATTATTGTTGTGGAAATTATGAAGGTATTATTAATTAACTTTTAAAGTGCAGGAAATAAATGTTTTTGTTTTTTATGAATATTATTCTGTTTTACCAAATACGATTTTATGTGTAATTTCAAAGCTGTATTTTTAAATGTAGGCCAACACCTACACATTATTAAGTAGTACTAAGAAATTGGGACTAGAAGTAAATATCAATAAAACTAAATATAAGGTCACATATAGAAATACAGTATATAATGGAAATGGACAGCTAATGACAAATGAGGGAAATTCTGAAGAATGAGATGCTCAAAGAAATTAAACATATGCTCAATTCTGGAAATGCGTGTTATTATGCTCTACAAGGACTCTTGACGTCCCAATTCCTTTCAAAAAACCTTAAACTGAAAATATATAAAATTATTTTTTACCAGTTATATTATATGGGTGCGAAATTTGGATTCTTACTTTAAGGGAGGAAAGGAGATTAAGAATACATGAGAATAAAATTTTTAGGAACATTTTCGGAGCAAAGAGAGATGAACAGACAGGTGAATGGAGAAGATTTTATAACAGTGAACTACATGGTCTTTACAGAAAGCCAGATATAATGAGAACAGTTAAGCCCTAGCAGAGGGAAAACTCCCAGTTGGTAGACCAAGAATGAGGTGGGAGAATAACATTAACCATGATTTGATGGAAGTAGATTATACAGGGAATGTTTCGAAGATATGAGTTCAAAATGAGGATATATGGAGAAAACGTGTACGCTAGGCCATTAACGTACGGGTTCGATAGTGTCAGTAAGTTATTTAGTTAGCTAACAGTGAACTAATATTATCTTAGAAAATATTATTATACTATTATTATGTAGTGTTTAGAATAATATATTTTACCTAATAATTTGATTCATTTCCAACTACATAATTATTACTTTTTAATATTTTCAGGACATCAACTAGTGACCTACAATTTCGTTCAGGAAGCAGTATCAGAGGTAGCGGTGAATCACTGCATCCAATTTCCCAATTTATTGTCCACCCAGAATATCTGCACAGTCCATCCCATTCCGATATAGCTGTAGTTAAGGTATGAAATATCAAACAACGAGAGGTTGTACAATACGTTTCTGAAATTTCGAGTTGCTAAAAAGTTAGTTAAATTTATTTGGATGTGCCTAAGGGTTAAAGCAAGGCGATCCACTATACCCCTCCTAATCAATTTAGCACTATAGCTGGTCATCATATCTTTAGAGGATATAAAAGACAATTCTATGGTATTAATGAGTTGTTGATAAATGCAGATGATATAGTTTTATTAGATGATGGCTACGAAATACTAAAAGAAAACACACAATTATATAAAGTAAAACTAAATAATTCACCTGCAAGTAAATATTAATAAATCCAAATGTGTGGTAACACGTTTATATCCATTATATAATATGGTCACTCTTAAGTCACTAATTAGCCTCAATGGCGTAGCCTAATGATTGAGCCATAGTCTCTCGTTTATTAAGTTTTACTAGCCAAAGTTTATTTAGTTACCTTATTTGCCCATAGATGTCATGAATGGTATGCGGTTAACATACCGAATAAATAAAACATCTAGCATGTAACTAAGTTGTTACTAGGACGTTTGCGACCGCTAACTCTTTGCTTAGAGGCTTTTTATCCAGGCTTATGATCTTTTAAGAGCCTGAATATCTTCAGATTCGGGACCCACCGCCTAAAGTCCCTCCCGGAGGACATGCTCCTTGGATTTTTCCATCCTAAAAATTGATACGCCGTAGCGTAGTGGTTAAGGACTGAGCTACAAGCCGGAGGGTCGAGGGTTCAAGTCCCGTTGGGGTCAGATTTTTAAACTGACCCAATCACTCTGGCGGCACTATGGCCCTGGGGTCGACTCAGCCTCTAACGGAAATGAGTACCAGACGCTTGTTCTGGGGTAAAGGCGGTCGTCACGCAGGGCTGACAACCCGGCTGACATATAGTGCCGATTGTCTAGAAAAAGTGGGAGCCTTAACCTCCTACAACCCCCAAGGGCCTCCGGGCCTGTTTTGGGTTCACTTTACTTTATATATAATATTAACGATGTTTTAATATTGTGAACTCCATTGCAGATTACATTCTGCTACTCATTCTTCATTCTTGATTACTTGTATCCACCCGTAGTTGATGAAACGAATCCAATACATACTTATGCTATAAGTTGCAATGGGGCTGCATTTGAACATGCAGCTTATGTGGGCATTCAAGATGAGTGTTCACGAGGTTAAAAGAAAGAGACGTAGGAAAGACAGAAATTATCCCTTCGGCCTCGAATACTCTAATACCATCAGGGTCGAAGGAAAGAGGAGGTCAGTCAAGGGTGACTGGGTAGGAGAGTAAAAAGAGGGATCTGGTACTAGAAAAGGAAGAAGTACCAGATCGGTCTGTAAACCCACCAAGCTGACCAATGCTAATTGGTGGGTAGCCCATCCCTTTAGCTTATATTGCATAAACAATATATTAACAGCTGCACCACGAGAATGTACAGATTGAACGCTGGGCTATCATCCAGTTTGGTTCGTGTAATCTTTCAATCTAGAAAGAATTAGAGGGTCTCCTCCATGTTAAAAACAATAACCCTTTCGCAGCCATATTTTCTATATACATGTATTATGTCACACCAATATATATATATATATATATTATATATATATATATATTATGATGGCAGAAGCCTTGCGAGATTTTGGATACACAGTTTATGAGGAAGTTCGTGGTGTGGCCACTAATGGAAGTAACAGACAAATATATATTATTGCATTTAGACTATCGTCTAAAATTGGTATGATATTATATCCCACAATTAGTTTTGAGACTCATAGTGGCCAACCCGAGGAAGTTGACTGTGAAAAGAAAGCCATATATGAGCCAACAATTGACTATTACAAAGATAAATACCAATTAGATAGTATAACTGTCACAGGATTGATGATCGGGGCAAGAGATACTATACCAGGATTCTTAGCCAAATTTTGGAATTCCTTAGATTTGGACAGGGTGTATCTTTCTAAAATTGCAATCGCTGCCATTAGAGGATCAATTTCAATTTGAAGAAACCATATTTACAAAATTTCTACTTTATAGTATGTATACTTCAATTAGGCCTACAATTTGAATTTTTTTTAATGTTTTTACAAAATGTATTTCATCACTTCCAAAAATTAATTGTCTGTATCACTTTTTCCTCGAGGCAATCTTCTAATGAGGAAAGTTGTATATAATAAAAAAATATGTATATACTGTTATTAGTTATTACTGTTGTTAAGGTATCCGTGCCCTTCGCCTATGGACAAGGAGTACAGCCCATCGAGTTGGCGACTACAGAACCATCTGGTGGTGCCATGGCAACAGTCACAGGTTGGGGACTCACAGCTTCAGATGCAGAATCACCTCCTTCTCAACTTCAAGTTGTGTCTGTTCCCATTGTTGATCGTGAAGTATGTTCCTTGCCATATCAGAAAATCGGAGGCATCGATGTAAGCATGATCTGTGCTGGAACAGATGGCAAAGGTGTTTGTTCCATGGATTCCGGAGGTCCACTTGTTGTGGCAGGTCAACTGGTTGGTACAGTAGCTTTTGGAGAAGGCTGCGCTATTGAAGGATATCCAGAAGTTTATTCCAATGTCGCTTTTCTTAGAGATTTCATTGTCTCTAATACAGGAAACAATACAAGCGTATAGGTATTCATGGTTGACGTTCTCAACAAAAAAAAAAGAGCACAGCTCAGCATGACGCAAGAAATAATTATTTATTTTACAAGAGTTAAAGTGAGATTTTACAAATGAACTAAATTGAATTTCGGAACCACTTTGTAAAACATTTCCAATTATTGCAACACAAAACTTATTTCATACTAGCAAATACCCTGCGTGCACTATCTATCTAAAATAATGGAACAGCCCAATGTTGCGCTTTAGCCTCTTCTATGTTAAGAGTTACTGGACAAAGTTAATTTAGTTACGCTTATTTCCCAAATATGTCATGAATGGTATGCGGTCAGCCATACCAAACCAATGAGACATCTTGTAGGCAACTAAGGAATTACCAGGATGTAAAAATCATCAGACTCGTGACCCATGGCTTGAAGACTCTACCAGAAGACTTGCACTTGGATTTTTCTATCCTAAAATTCCATCTAACCCGGGCGGATTTGAACCCACACCCCCTCAATTACAAGCAAGGAACATAATCACTAGATCACTGAGGAAGATGTTCTACCCTAATTCCTGATATAATTATCTGATGATCCTATTTTTTTATATCAGTAACATGATAATAAGAATTTATTCTGTCTACCTTCACTTATTTACTCATAGAAATAATAATTAAATTTTCAATGTTATATTCATACAGTGGAAAACATTGTATCACTTTTTGTGAATATTACAGTACTTTGTAAAGTAATTTTCAATTTTCCGATCTTTTTATAAGACTGTAAAGATTTCATTAATAATTAATAAAAATTGATAATTCAAAAAATTTAAATCTAATTATTTCTGTTGATTATGTCCATAAATTACACCAGTTATCGCAATCTTTTTCATCTGAAAGATTATTAATTATTATAAATATAATTGTAATGTTTCATATCTTTCAAATCAATTGTAAAATCCCTTGAAATTAATCATTTATTGTCATTCTATAGATGATTTACTGTCCCCATAGAGCAAGGTTAATTACATTTCTAACAAATATAAAGTTAATGCACTTTAGAATTTTTACATCAGGATGTATACACTAATTCTATTTGTTGCTCTTTATACCTGTTGCTTGGGTGAGTATTTCAATTGTTTATATAACATCCAATTGTTAATATTTGTCTATGTCTGTTGCGGCAAGCGGGCCCGGTGTCAGGTGAACTGAATTCACAAGAGTTGACTATTAAGATATTTATATTTACTAAGCTTGAAAGGCAGGGGAACATAAATAAGACAGGCCAGAGACAGACGTATTGTAGCTTGCGACTGCAGTGGACCCGATTCCCGGGAACGATATGAGCTGACGCCAGGCCCGCTTGTAGCCGAAAACAGTATTCTGTCATATTCCGATATGAAAATGTGGAATAATCGCTGTTATATATATATGTGTGTATTATAATTAAATGTTTAACATTGAGCAATGCAAGCTTAATATGGTATGATAAAAAAAATAAATGCCTGGACGGGATTCGAACCCGGAACTCTGAGTTTGTACCTCAGCGTGATATCCATTACACCACCAGGCGAATCCAAATCAAACACTTATTTTTCTTATATATGTATTATATTCTCCATTATTACTAGATGTCGCGAGAACTCGGTCTTCACTGCCATCGAATCCCGTCCAGGCATTTATTTTTCTTATCATACCATATTAAGCTTGCATTGCTCAATGTTAAACATTTAATTATAACATCGATAAAGCGTCACTGCTATAAAGAAAAAAAAAATTTTCTTTTATTTGCTTACTTGTTATAGTCAGCTACTAGATGGCAGTGAAGAAAGAGTTCTCGCGACATCTATTAATAATGGAGAATATAATACACTTCTTCTTCTTCCTTCCAAGTATTAGGCCAAGGCCTGTTACGATTCTATAGAAAATTTTCCCTCCAGCGTTTCATAGGACGGCCCAGTGATCTTCGTCCTCTTGGTATATAATTATAAACAGCTTTGGGGATCCGATTTGAACTCATTCTTTCAAGATGGTGTTCCAATTTAGTTGGTACTGTTTAATATATTCCAAAATTGGCGTAGTCTTCAATTCTTTTCAGATATCGGTGTTCCTTTTCCGATCCCATCTGGTGTAACCCGCTGTTCTGCGCATGAATCTCATTTCACAAGCCGTTATTCTGCTTTCATGTTGTTTTTTTAGTGTCCATGCTTCACTACCATAGGTCAACACTGGTCTAGCCAAAGTGTTATATAAACGTAATCTGGTGTTTTTTTGTACAAGGGATGGTTTCATAACTTGATTAATAATTCCTAAACTTTTATTATAACTAGTAACTTTTCCAGGGATATCCTTTTGAATATAATACACATATAAGAATATAATACACATATAAGAATATAATACACATATAAGAAAAATAAGTGTTTGAATTGAATTCGCCTGGTGGTGTAATGGATATCACGCTGAGGTACTGACTCAGAGTTCCGGGTTCGAATCCCGTCCAGGCATTTATTGTTCTTATCATATATATATATATATATATATATATATATATATAATATTTGCTTAACTGTTATGTTAGCCGCTAGATGGCAGTTGAAAGAAATTTCCGCTACCTCTTGTGTGAATTGAGAATACTACATGTATAAGAAAATTGTATGTTTGTCTTGGAATTCTTGGGTAGCTCAGTTGCTTAGAGCGCTAAAGGTACAGACTTTAGAGACTCGAGTTCAAATCCCGACTTAAGCATTCTTTTCATATCATATTTGCCTTCATTGCCAAATGTCAAAAATATATTTATAATATCTATATATACAAGCGTTACTGCTATAAAGTAACCCTCTTTAATAATTTGCTTAACTGTTATGTTAGCCGCTAGATGGCAGTTGAAAGAAATTTCCGCTACCTCTTGTGTGAATTGAGAATACTACATGTATAAGAAAATTGTATGTTTGTCTTGGAATTCTTGGGTAGCTCTGTTGGTTAGAGCGCTAAAGGTACAGACTTTAGAGACTCGAGTTCAAATCCCGACTCAAGCATTCTTTTTTCTTTTCATATCATATATATATATAGGTTGCAGCATAACTCAATTAACCGAAAATGTAAATATATTAATTTCTGTAGCTACGAACTTCTATAAAAAACTAACAAAATTGTTCAAAGTCGCCTCCATTGCTGTTTCAGATGTATGCCATTGTTTTTAATACTGATTTGGAGATGTTACCAACAATTCCCATTACTACCAAAGTGTTTTCAAATTCGTGTTAAATCAAATCCCGTGAATGTTGCAGGTTTAGAGATTTTGTATTGAAAACTTTGTCTTTCAAAATTCTCCACATTGAAAAATCACATGGTCTGGTGATCTAGGTGCCAATCGATTTTACCACGCTTTCCAATCCACTCTTCAAAGCGGTCTTTCCAAATAAATAACTGGAAGTCGTTTATAGACATGATACTAGACATCATGTATTCCCTAGTTAGCAAATAACCTCAAGCAGTAGTGTTTGAGATTATATTCTGAAGGTCCCGTGTTCAAACTCCTGTTTCAACCAATCTGATTTTTGACTTGCAACCATGTGCAGTCGTTAACTCACTTATGCCGAACCTTGTATATCAGAAACTTTTACCTTACAGATTATTGGCGTACGGGCATATGTTATCCGTATACCCCTATCCTGAAATATTTTCTGGTCATTTCGTGAATAATTGACCTTCCTTATGAAAAGCGTATGCCCACTTGGCGATGATCTTTCGTGATCTATAGTGCTAAGGAGTTAATTAGTGCATTATATAATTATATAACAGAGTGTGTGATTAAATGTATTGCGGAAAGCAGGACAATAATGGCGTACAAAGCAAAATTATAAAAATGTAGACAAAACATATGGTGTATAACACCAATACGGAAAAATAAGTAAAAAATATATATCGTCAATACTTATAAAATTCATATTGAATCACCGTTATGGTAGTTGTATATAGATAAAATGACTATCTCATAAACCGATAATTTTCCTCTTCCTGTTGATAAAATTGCCTCTTCCTGTTCGTAATGAGAGATATCTCCGCAAATTAACTTATTTGACAAGGATACCGACTGAACAATGTAGGATCAATATGGTACAGCAAGCAATGCCAAAAGAAAACTATTTCAAAATTTACAAATATAAAGGTTAGTTCTGTTACTATAAAAATTATTAAATGTTGTATAATGAATCTGCATTATTCTTAATAGTTATTTCTTATACAATTACCGGTTATTGATTTTTCCCAAGCCCAAAGAGATTTAACAGTAAAGACATGCTGTTAAAAACTATCTAGTCGGCTTAGAAACCGTCCGGAGTAAGATCGAAATACGTAACCTCATATTTGGTAAATATTAAACATTATAATTATTTTTAGCTTCTGATTCTGTATTTTTCGCTAAATAGTCACTCCAAATCCAACACGTGGTTGTTTTTTATTAGACAAAATCACTCTCGACTTTGTCATCCGTGACTTGTTCAGAAAAACACAAGCTCTTGTTAGATTACTGTTGATAAAATACTAGTCCTACACAGAGAGTATAACAACCAAAGAATAAATATCTTGGAGGATACTGAAATACTCAAAGAGATTAAGAACGACAAGCTGCTGAATGAGAACGCACCCAACAACTTTAATCCTCTGTACAACAAGCTCATCAGTACAACTCCAGCTGTTGAGAACGGAACTACGATTCTGAAAAGGCCTTCCAGAAAATTTCAGCATTACAATAATTTAAACATGTATCGATAAGGACGACTGTGATATCAGGTACTATTTTATCATTTTAACTGTAAAAAATATATATTCTGACGAAATTAATATATTATCCTTTTGTATAAATGTTAGCTATTTTTTTAATATGTGTACCGCTGTGGTCTCGAGATAGCTTGTCACGCAGCGGGTCCCGGTTTCGATCCTAGTTCGTGACAATTTTCATGACTGATGTTTTTTTTCGGGGTTTTTCCTCACCTGTAAGACAAATTCCAGGACCCTTTAAGGCTCAAACGGTCCCCGGACATAATTGCCAAGTTAACATATTCATTCAGATTAGGATTAAGGACTCTCCTGGCGCATCATTACCAACATCATCACCTATTTTAAGTCACGTTTATAAAATTATCAGTTGTTAAATAATTATTTTTTTCTCGAAAATTAAATGTATTCTATGCTATTAATAGTTTGTTTTTCTATCATTTACCTTTCATGTAATTTTATATTTCACTCGTTAAATCTATGTTAAATCAAAATATATTGTAAATAATAATTATATTGTAGATATATAATGTAACAATTTAGTTTATTGTTACTTAGATGTAAGAATAACTTTTGTGTTTTTTTATTATGGTCGAGTGACAGACAAGGCCTTAAGCGGCCCCTACACGATCAATATTTACGTCAATATATTGCACAATAATTGACATTGTACAATAATATTGAGCGTCTGTAGATCAAGTTGAAAGATTGCACAATATATTGAGTCAACCGAAAGAAGTTTGATTTTTATTGTGCAATCTAGTAAATATTGCGTCGTCTGTTGGCAATATTGCGCAATACTAGTTCAGTTCTGTGTCCTGTCTTCTCATTATTCCACATGTTAACTGCACAAGTATAGCCCACGAACTATTCTATCGAGCAATATTAATGCACAGTGTGGGTTGGCCAAGTAATATTATTGTACAAAATATTGACGTAAATATTGATCGTGTAGGGGCCGCTTTAAGGCCTTAAATCTCATCATCATCCGGTATCATGACTGCTGCCGTCGTCTTCTGGAAACCAAACGCCATTCCTCTCTGTCAATCCATTGATCTTCCTCCAATCCTGTGATATTCATAGCCGCTTGCATATCTTCTATCCAGGTTTTCTTTGGTCTTTCTTTCTTCATCCTTTCCATTGGGATCCATTCCATAATAAGTTTAGACAATCTTTCCTCTGGCATTGCCATACCACTGTAGTCATTTCTTTTCTATAATGTCTATAATGTCCGGCTCCTCTTGTACATCCATCATTTCCCTTAAACTTAAATCTGCCACGTAAAATAAAGCTATTATTATTATTATTATTATTATTATTATTATTATTATTATTATTATTATTATTATTACATATCATCGGGGCAGCCTAAGCCGCCTTCCAGGCGCCTCAACCTCAGAAGTGGATTATAATAACGCCATGCCAGAAGAGAATACCAGAATGTCGATATGACATCGTAGTGGCATTGAATAAAAGAAAAATAGTATGACAGCTGATATTTCGAGTTGAGTCAGATAAACATAATATTGCGAGACTCTTAGAAATAAGTCGAATATATTGAAATGTAACGTCAATTATCTTTGGTAATTCTACTATATTAATGCGAAGGAAATAATTCAACAGGATTGTCCATCGACAACAATGATGGACTTGAAGGCAGGATGATTGGCAGTCAGGATGCAACCATTGATGAATATCCATACCAAGTAAGTACTGTGTAGCCAGAAAGAATTGTATTGTCAGCAGAACATTTGGACGACGTTATACATCAACCGGCTATCCACCATTATATAAGTTTCGAAAGAAATGCGTTTAAAGTTTAAGTCAATCTTCACTATTTATTCTAACACCAAACTAACAATACTGAATATTGCAAGTTATTTTCCCTGTTTGACAATCATGCATCAACAATCTAAGATCGTGAACATTTGGCTTAGCTGCATGATGCAAAATTTAGATTAGCGTTTATGGAGATATGGTTTCATAGTCGTTTGTTGCAAAACATAAAAACTGTGATAGAACTGACGGCGTTTATATTTTTCTTTAATAATATGGATATATTTCAGGATTTGGCGCTGAAGGTCACACACACTTACTTCATGAGCCAGTGCAACAGATGGCATAAAAATCTCAATTTTAAAAATAATATGGCGCTTAGCCGGTTTATGCATACCATCGTCCAATTAAGCTGATGAATAATTATTTTATGAGACACCACGTAGGCCTATAAAGTAAATATTTCACAAGAAGTTAATCATGGATGAAGTGCTCGTTTGTTTGAGCTGTAGGATGGAAGGAAAGTATAAATCGATTAGGAATATTTATAACGTCTGTATATGTACCAGTCCCTCCATGATATGATTACCTTGTCGTGTTGGAGTGGCTTGCGTGCTTAAATGATCCTGAGAGCTATGCCGGTGGTAGCATTGCTGCCGATAGGGTTACTCATGCCGGATTGGTCGAAGGTGATAAGCCAGACGAAAAAGTACCTCGGTCGAAAGAGTGACGATCTTTCGCCGTACAATACAACCGTCAAGAAATACGGACATTGGTTCCACAGGATAAAATTTTCCGGAGGTCAAATAGTCCCCCATTCGGTTCTCCGGGCGGGGAGAACTTCAGGAAACCCATGCCAAAGGCTCAAGCACAGGACATGTTCCTAGGAACATGGAAAGTTAGGACTTTATTGAACAAACAGATGAATGGAGAAAACTACAAATAATGAGCTATGTGGTTTTATAGGAAGCCGGGTGTATATTAACAGATGTCTCGTAGACTGCGATGGGCAGGACATGTGGCACGAATGGGGAATGAAAGATGTGCATGGAAGCATCTTCTAGAAAAAGCAGAGGGAAAACGCGCAGATGGTAGACCAAAAAATGAGGTGGGAGAATACATTAGCTATGATTTGGGGAAAGTAGATTATAAGGGAATTATTAGAAAACATTAGCTCAGGATAGGGATATATGGAGAGCTTATGTCCGCGCGGCTATGAACCTACGGGTTTTATAGTGTTAGTGAGTTAGTGTAGGTACCGGCAATTAAGGTTTACTTGATTATTCACATTATGAAGAAAACTGCGTCCCTTTTATGGAAATGACGTATATTAGATTACAATGCATTGTTACATTTGTCGATTACTCTATTTAAGACACTGAAATGTGATATGATTTAATTCTGATTTCAGGTATCTGTGGAGTATTATAAGGTACATCTATGCGGAGGAGCGATCATCGGAAGTGAATGGATTGTAACAACAGCTGCCCCTTTGGTACGGTAAGTATCCTTGGTACATGCTCAAAATAATTATGGGAGATCATAATATATCAACATGGAATCCTTTATTACGTTCAGATATCAGTTGGAATAAAATATGTCAGATACTGAAGTATATGCTCTTATACTCGGTATGAGTATCTCATCCAGTAACTAATTTCAGTTGTACTATAATAACAATAATAATAATAATCATCATCATCATCATCATCATCATAGTACATTCACGAATTTAGGCCATTTGTTGACCTGTTTCGGCCTCAAGAGAAACACAATCCAGAAGTCTTTTGAGTGGACGTCCTGGTCTTCTTCTTCCTGCAGGTTGATATCTTAACATTTGTTTGGGTATTCTGTGATCTTCCATTCGATGAACAGTTGCATCCATCTGACTTATAATCAGAAATTTTGTTTTCTAAAGATTCCATGTGTAATTCTTCTAAGATGTCTTCATTTTTTTTGTGATCTAGTAGTGTGTATCCTGCAGTCCTCCGAAGATATCTCATTATCAGCAGATCTAAGTCTCTGTATATCCTTCTGTTTCAACGTCCATACAAAATAGTTGGAAGAGCCAGTGTTTTATACACTTTCAATAATAATAATAATAATAATAATAATAATAATAATAATAAATAATAATAATAAATAATAATAATAATAATAATAATAATAATAATAATAATAATAATAATAATAATATAATAAGAATAATAATAATAAGAATAATAAGAATAATAATAATAGAATAATAATAATAAATATTTTTAGTAATATTCCACAATACAGCGTTTCTCCTTCAACCCAAAGTGATTTGTCGCCAGACATTTCTCTCTAAATCATCATCTTCCATCAAATATCTAGCGTCCGATACTTCCCCTCATTCCATCTATCCAACGTTCTCTAGGTCTTCCTCTTCCATTTCTTCCATTATCTTTACAATCAAGGATATTCTTAAGTATTCCATTTTCTTGCATTCCTATACGGTGTTGATACCTTTCAAACGTTTTTGTTCTATTTTTTCTAATATGTTCTTTTTTTTCAACTTGCATAATTTCGCTTATTGTGCTGTTCCTGACTTTATCCAATTTTGAAATTCTTGTCCATCACCTCCTAAAATCAACAACAATAATAATAATAACAATAATAACAATAACAATAACAACAACAACGACGACGAAACCGACGACAACGACAACAATAATAGCTTTACTTTACATGGCAGAGTTAATGCCTTAAACCCTTGCCCAGCACAGAACCAAGTTAGAAAGAAAGTTTCAATATAGTGTTATATCTAATTACAATAAACATAATTGATTACATGGTATATATACAACATAATTATCTACAATATATGTTGATTTACTTATAATATATAAAATGTACAAGATAGGAAGAAATAATCAAAATAAAACTCTTAATCAAATAGAATAAATATTAACTATAATAGCATAAGAGTGATTTAAAAGTGTCAAGTTTTCGCCAAGCCTGATATATTGTTTGAGCTAATACTACGCCAGAACGATCGCCCCTTTATAACCCCACAGTTGGTCCACGAGTGCGTCGGATACCCTGGGTATCTTCACTCTTAAATTTACACTCCTTAATTCTGCACGTCAAACTGTCCTTCCTCTTTGCTCAATTCCTGTGCGTATCATGTAATTCGCAAGATATATACCACCACGATCTTCTGAATTTTAGCAGTGTAATTTTAGTCTTCTAAATGTATATCCTTTTTTGAATAGCAGTTTTAATACACTATTATAATTTCAGATTAATATCGCCTCAAATTCAAATACGAGCTGGAACCACAACAAGAGGGGTAGGTGGTACAGTGCATCCAGCTTCTAAGATAATCCCGCATCCTAATCACATTTGGAACAGCACGGACAACGATTATGACATTTGTCTAATCAGGGTATGTGTGCAGCAAATAATAAATTATTTTTGTTATTTTAATAAATAATTTTAATATAATTTTAAAGTTTCTTGGAAAATAAAAGCATGTTTCTGAAAAAAAAGCTTTGTGCTAGAGTTTACCCCCTAGAGTCATGTTAACCTCATGATATATGGTCATTTAATACATGAATTTTTCACACTATTAAAAATTGTCCAATATAATATGGTGCGCGGTATAATGGGCTTAAGTAAAAAAAAACTTTTCAGGACAAGAAAAATAAACTTCAAGAAGATCTCTAAAAAAGTATGTTCGATTAGATATTCTGCGCTTTAGAATATTTACTTTTTTATATTCCAAAACACAGAATATAAAAAGACAAAAGTAAAATTCAGGCAGCGTATATTAACATGAAACATGACTGGCTACACAATTAGTAAACATACGTTAACTAAAAGGTAACTTTAAATGAGAATCATAAGTCAGATAATATAAATAATTTAACCAAAAAAAATCATCTTCTTGACGTCATATAATTTGAAAGAAAATATATGAATAAATTAACAAACTCGGTCATAAATAATTCAAAACGACAATAATAATAATAATATTCAAGCATGTATACACGCACACCATCCAGTCCAGCCGAGGGCTAGGGCCCACAGTCCTGGTTGCCCTACCCTGGCTTACGGGACTGATAAAACAAAACAGCTCACTCGAGCTACAGTAAACCTGACCACGACGACACTTAAAATGATGATGACCCTGATACTAACTTGCACAGCTTATTTGAGGCTTTCGATAAAGAGGGGAAGTTGCGCAGTCACACGCAGCGCAGAAGAGAAAGGAGGGGAGGTACGTAGGAGAGAGTTTAACGAGGACTGGAATTTTGCACTGTTCTATAACATCACTGCAGAGGGATGACACGACGACGTAGTTGTTACGTAATCGTTACGTGCCGAAAAATTGATTTCGGTACAGATAGGAAGACCAAGAAAACGCTGAGCTGAACAAAAGTGAGATCGGAACAGGCAGAGACCTAATCCGTGAAAGAAGATGATGATGATACTGAACGCAGTATATCTAGAGGAATTTAAGTTTAGAGAGTTCACCTTGAAGTTTATTTTGCTTGTTCTAAAAAGTTATTTTTTTATTTAAGCCCATTATACCACGCACCAAGTAATATATTAGTTGCCTATTAGATGTATCATTGAGGCGATGTGCTAACCACATGAAACTCGTTGACATCTATGGGTTAATAAGCTTAACTAAGTTACCTTGGTTAAGAAACTAGCACTAGGGAGCACCCATGTCTCACTTGGGACGTATGGGTTATAAACATGCACATACATAGGCTCAACTGCACTTCTACTAGCGCTTGATTTTTCAGTTATATTGTTGTAAACTATAGCTCTTCTTTGTATTTACTAACATTATTTAATATTTTCAACTTTTTCAAACAATTTTTTTAACATTATTAGACAATTTTGAAGTATTTATTTAAATGTATTTATTTAAATATGCACTACAAGAATAGAATAATAGCTCTAGAAATGGATTATTTACGCAGAAGTGCCAGAAAGTCTAGATTAGAACATGTCACAAATAAGGAAATTAGAAACATAATGGAAGCAGAAGAAAGCATAATTGAAAGAATTGAGGAGAAGGAATTAAAGTGGTTAGGACATTTCTTAAGAATGGAAGATGAGCGATGGCCGAAGCAACTATATGAATGGCATCCGAACAGAAAGAAGAAAAGAGGGAGACCAAGGTTAACATGGAAGGAAAACATGAAGACAGTAATGCAAGCTAGAGGGCTAAGCATTGAAGATGCCCAAGACCGTAGGCTTTGGAGGTTTGGCACGGGAAGACGGCAGCAGCAGTAAAAACCCGAAGATAGATAGATATTTAAATATGCAAATGACAATATTGTGACACTGTTAGACAATATTGTGATGCTAATTGCTATTTTCTTCACAGAGTATATTACTTAGTCTATGATTTTTCTATCGCTGCTTTGGCTTATCGCTGGTTGGATCAGCGTTAGGGAGTGATAAGTAAGTGTACATCCATTTTTAATAAACGTTTGGTAATTTTAATATTATTAATATATTTTTTAAACATAGATTTGGGGATTTATTGCAAATATTGGTCATTTAAATTTCACAGCGACGGATAGTAATCAAGGATGAAAATCGATAAGTGGTTCGATTGTGGGTTATCGCTGGCTCTATAAACTCTGGAGCATGCGCACTGTTGCTCTACAGGACTTTGAAAATATTTCACGCTAGTTTAAGTGCAGTTTTTCCCATACATACACACACATATAATATGTATCACATTTTTTCATAATAACTGATAAAATGTTTGTTCTTTAGGTAACTACGCCATTGGAGTTCAACAGCCAGGTTCAACCCATCCCAATGAGCACTTTAGAACCCAACCCGGGAGACACTGGCATTGTCACAGGATGGGGAGGAACTTCCTCTGAAGGACCACTGTTCTCACAACTCCAGTTCATGTCAGTTCCTATAGTGGAACGTGAAATTTGTAACGATACTTATTCATACTATGGTGGTATGACTGCAAATCAGTTCTGTGCTGGTATGAACGGCGTAGACGCTTGCTTGGGTGACGCAGGCAATCCACTAGTTATAGCAGGCGAACTGGTAGGTCTCGTCAGCTGGGGAATAGGCTGCGATGTGCCTGATTATCCTGGAGTATATACAACTATTTCTACACTAAGAGATTTCGTCACCATGAACACTGGAGCAGATTATTTTTATTATAACACATCAGAAATAATGTCAAATTAATTGATGTAAAATAAGAAACAAAGTGACTGAAATTTTAAAGTGATTCAATATGTCTTATTTCACTCATTTTCAAATTACTAGGGCATTCAATAAAATAATGACAACACTGTTGTAAAACAGCGATCCTAGTGGTGACGATTGTAATCTTGTAGTATGTTGTTGAGCTGTCTTTGTTGTATAAATCATTGATATTGAAAGTCTCGAAAAAAATTTGTGGACACGTTCGTTGTTACTCAGGTGTAATAAGTAATGTCGCCCTAAAGCGATTTTCAGTAGAATTTGTTTAGAAGGTGGAATTGGGAAGTACTCGAACATCCACCAAATTCACCAGATATGTGCCCTTGTGACTATAACTTATTCTCAAAAGTCAAAGAACCTCTACGAGACATTCGATTTCAATCAGTAGTTGATATCCAGAAAGCTTTAGATCAATCAGATGAGAGAGATATCCAGAAATGGTGCTGCAGATGGAGCTCTCCGTATTCCAAGAACTTGGCTACGTATAGTTGACTTGACAAGAAACTATAAATTAAGTTCGCAATGTCAAATGTAGACTAAATAATTTTTTGTGATGTTATAGCAGTGTTGCCATTATTTATCGAATGCAATAGTATTATAAACTAGCTGTGAACAAAATAAGTCCTTCTGAGAATTCTCCAGAATCATAATAAGTAATTCTCCCCTTCCAGTCAACTTGTGATGGGAATGCCACTGATCGGTCATTTAGTTGTAACTCTGGGAGGCGTTAAATTGAATAAGCATAGTTTTTATTGGTTATTTATTAGCTGTACCCACCCATACATTGCTGTGACTCAGACTGGTTAAATGGATAGATTGCCATCATTGCTGTAAAATATTTAGTATAGCACAGGCCTGTTAATTAGTGCTCAGTAGGTATGTCTATTCCACCCAACGTCAGATAGACTGACAAGATAAATCACTGCTGCTCATTGTGAGTGCAACTGAATACTGGTAGGAGGGAGGGACCGCCTTTCACACCTAGTGAGCACTTAATAACAGCCCTGGTATAGCATGTATGTTACTTTTACGTCCAACAGATGACACTGTTTTTCATTTTTCCAAAAATGCTTGTTTTTATCTGTCTCAGGTGTTATAGAATAGATTTATTTAGCCTGGTGTCTATTTATACAACACATATAAACGAGCATATTTGATTGCGTTGTGTCAAAAGTTCAAAGCAATCGGTGAAGAACTTTCGGATTTTTACGATTTTGAACAAACGAACATTTGCATTTTTATTATATAGATTACATAGCATCGTTATGCTGGTAATACTAATTCTGGTTCCAGCGACATGGGCATTGACGCTGATTGATTGAAAAAAGGGTCAGAGGTAAAATCTATCTGGGGTAATGAGACAGGTAGGCTACAGTCAAGGCAAGAATGTAATAGCACTGCATTTTGTTCGCTGTCAGGCTACAGTTAAACAGCGAGTATTTTCTTTTGATCTATGAATGAATTATACTATCTCACTGGCACTATCGAACTCAGAAATTAATGGCCGCATGATATGCTCCACATTCTCCTCTGTCAGTCCATCGTAGTTGTCTGGGAGTAATGCCATTGCCTCATATGCTGCGGGCAAGGTTCAATCCCCGGTCAGGTTCATTTTCCTGGTCAGGTTTTTACTAGGTTTTTATTTACTTATATGACAAATATCTGGGAATCGTAAGGGCCAAACGGTCCCTGAACTCGATCTGGGCATAACAACATCCATTTTATATTCGCCACGTTTAGTATGAATGAATGATAAAGGTTTGTTTTATCTTAAATGTTCCTATTGTCTCGAAGATGGTCTTAACATTCAGTTATTCACTCATCCAGAGAGGACCTCGATGTCTTTTAAGGCTAAAAAAGTATGTTTTGTGATTTAGAGATAAAATCCACTCTCCACAGGTCGATTCCCTGTAAGGCCCATGTGATATTATGTGAGTTCTAAGTCGCCTTCCTGACCTAGCGCAATAGATTCTTCTCTCATGAGTCATGACCAACACTTTAGTTGTTGGGTTGGGCCCGTAGCCGCGAGCTGGGACTACAACCCTCCAGTTGCTCTCTTCTGCTCTTATTTTAGTGCTCAGGGACGGAGTCATGGGCTACAAACTGGTGGGCCCTACTAGCTCCCCGCAGTAATTTTTTTTCCAATACCTATGGATGCCAACGAAATTATTTTTCTGATATGAGATAAGGTGAAAGGTGGTATTAAATTAATGAATGAGAAATGAAATGAAGTTAAGGAAGAGGGAATTGAGAGTGTTGGTAGAATTAAATACTGGAAATGAGAGAACCACGAAGAAAATTCTAAAAATCCCAGTATCGCCCACCATAATGCCCTTCTAGAACCGCCAGGATTTGAACCTGGGTCCTCAGTCGGGGCAGCCGCGCCCTCTAACTACGCGTAAGCATTTACGTAGAAGGCGATATTTTACTGAGTTCAGGCCCTTGAAAACTTAGAACGCGAAACTGTTACATTTATTTTACTATCTGTTATTTATCATGATAAATAGGGATCAGATTGAGATACATAAAAATCAGATTGTGAAATTGATAGATAACACACTTACGTTGTAATACTTTCATTTTTTAGGCCAGGAAATGGAGTCATTATCAATTAAGATTTTAACATTTGTATTCTGAACAGATTGAAGAACCATCACAATGTACAAATCTCTCTTTTTTAGCATACTTCTCATCATATTATGTCTTGGTAAGTATATTACAATCAACATTACTTTAAATATTATTCATAACTAACTATCTTATAGGCACTATCCAATCCATAGGTTCATGGCTGGGCGGAAATAACCTCTCCAGAGATCCCTATCTTGAGGTAATATTTCCCAATCGTCCCATGTATAATCTATTTCCCTCAAATCATGGTTAAGATTATTCTTCCACCTCATTCTTGGTCTACTAATTGGGTGTTTTCCCTCTGCTTTTCCTACATAAAAGCTCCCATGCTACTCTTTCATTTCCCATTCGCCCCACGTGTCTTGCCCATCACAATTACTAGACTTAAGTATAATTATATCTGATTTCCTATAAAGTAGCTTACTGTTTTGTAATCTTCTCCATTCACCTGTCTATTATTTTCTCTCTCGTCAAAAATATTTCTTAAGACATTTATTCTCAAAATACTCGTAATCGTTTCTACTCCCTTAAAGTTATAGTCCAGGTTTTACATCTATATAATATTTAAATATTATTTATACGCCATATAAATATATCGTCATATTTTTGTTCTATTTTCTACTTCACAATGTGGACTAAACGTGTATATTATTGCGTCAAAAATCAAATTTTAGATTCTATATAATAAGCCTATGAATTTTGTTTGTTAGGATTTGTTTTTATAAAACTAGACTGTGCAGAATCGATATTAAAACTGTCTTGTCTACTTCCTTGTGTTATGAGAGGCAGGTAAAACTACGAAATGTTATGGTCTCTGTCGCGGGAAAATCAGTATCCTCTGAAACTCGAGTCTTGTTTGTATTCCAATACAGCCGCGTGGCGATAGATTTCAATCATCCACAATGGAAACTGAAGATAAAGTTATGTGATTTCATTTGTTTAATCAAGTTTAGAAAAATGTACCACTACTATCTGATACTGTTACCATAATAAATATTTACACAGAGGGTCAAGGTTTTAAACGTAATTTAGAAAGAATGAATAAACACTACGTCATGCTACGATATCAACAGTATTCTAATGGAGAGGTGACATGCACCAAGTACATCGTAAAGCATCGGTTGCAAGCATTGGGTAAGTTCATCTATTTGTCCACATTATGTAAAAATTGTGTCGATATTATTATGTGCCGAGTGAATCCATGAATATTTATTTGAATACTTCAACATATTCAATGAACCAGCCGCTATCGCTCCGTGCCTCGCGTCTGATACACAAATAGTGACCCGATGACACAACCGTCGCGTCGGTTGGAAATAAGTCAATACATTTTAGTAAGTGTAAAATTATTTTATCACTATTCTAATATGTTGTGTAAACTCTAATTTATTTTTGTAACATATGAGATTGGAAGTAAACATCAATAAAACTAAATGTATGTTCACACACAGAAATACCTAGTATAATGGAAATGGAAAGTTAGTTACAGATTAGTGAAATTTTGAAGAAGTGGATGGATTCCAATACCTAAAAACAAAAATATGAATGAGATGTACAAAGAAAATAGACATAGGCTCAATTCTGGAAATGTATGCTAAGGTATATTACAAATTCTTGTCGTCCCAACTCATCTCAGAAACGTTAAACTGAAAATGTAGTAGTAGTAGTAGTAGTAGTAGTAGGACTTTATTAGACAAAAAGTAAGATATTTACAATATTATTTACAAATATGGGTCGCACGGGCAGTAAGCCGTACGTGCTGTTGACAGTCCGTTACAATAAAGTAATAATTGGTACTAGTGTAAAGAAAAATAAACAACAAAAAAGCAATAACATTACAATTACATAAAGAAACACAATAATATTACAATTAAATAATAACACAATATCATTATACACTAAAGAAACATTAACATTACAATTACATAAAGAAAACACAATAATATTACAATTAAATAATAACATTATACACTAATTATATATAATTATTAAGAATTAGAGTATAACTGAAAATGTACAAAACTGTTATTTTCCCAGTTACATCGATGGGTAATGTATCCTCTTACTTTAAGCGAGGAGAAAAGATTACGAGTATTTGAGAATAAAATCCTTAGGAAAATGTTTGGACAAAGCGAGATAAATAGAATGAAGAAGACTACATAACATCTTTGTAGGAAAATAGGTGTAATAATAAGAGTTGAGTCTCGTGAACTGCAATGGGCAGGACATCAATTAGATACAGTACATTGAAACTTCTTGAAGGAAACCAGAGGTAAAGCGCATAGTTGGTATACAAAGAATGAGATTAAAGAATATTAACCATGATTTGAGAGAAATAGATTGTACAAGGCTTGATTGGAAAGCATTAACCCATTCGCCTCAGAAGACGAGGTACACTCGTCGGCTGTTAAATGGTCTTTAACTCAGAAGACGAGATACACTCGCTTAACTCTGCCTATTCTATGTTTAGAATAATGTGTACATCCCTTGGCAGTGTAATATTTTGTTAACATTTATGAATAGTACAGGAATGTATTTTCACCTTCACCCTTATTGCGATTTCAAGTACCGTTACCTTTTGTTCGTTTTGAATGTCTGAAAATAGATAATACAATTTACGGTGATTTAAATCCGGTTTCTGGGGAAATACATTGAGCATTAAAACTTGAAGCGAATGGGTTAACTCATAATAGGGATGTGTGGACAGCTTAAGTCCGCGTGATCATGAACTTACGGGTTCGATAGTGCTACTTAGTTAGTTAGTTGCTTAATATATCACGATTATTTTAAATTCAGAATTTTATTTTAATAAATGTATCCATAAAATATCTGTCAAACGTTACAGAGAACTCTTGACTAAAATTGAAAGAAAAAAATTTAAATTTGATGATATAGAGAAAAACGTCAAATTTGGAATTTATACAATGTTATAGAACAAGACAGTTAATTCAAATTAATACCACTTTTTACAACAGTCCTAACAGAATTGTAAACAAGATGTAAAGACCATAACTCATTTAATGTTTGACTGTAATATGGTAAACAAACAAAGAACAATCTTGAAAAGAAATTAATAGCAACAGGAGAAAACTGGTCACCATCTGAAAAATAATTAAAGAACACTTACAGGCAATATTTTATTAAATCTGTAAATAACTTATCTTTTAATATTTTATAAGGTAGTAGTAGGGCTTTATTAGGCTAAAAGTAAGATACAGCAAGGAGTTTAGTAGAAGGCCAGCGGGGCATGAAGAGACGAAGACTGTTATCCCAACGAATCCCCGATGCACGCGGTTCTGTGCATTGAAGTGTATGAACCATCCACAAACCTTGTGCGTTTTCTTGGTCAGTTATGTTATGAATTTCTGTGTCTAGGTTACTAAAATTGTTTCATTTTCATGTCTGTGTTTATAAAGAATGTATTTTATTCGTCCATGTGCTGCGGTTAATAAAAAACATGTTTAATTTTCATTAGTGTGTATACAGGGTGCTCTAAAATTCCCCTTACAAACTTCTAGGACTTGTAGAGGGGACTGAATTGATTATATTTAGAACTAGAAGCAATGTCCGGGAACTTACCGTTTCCGTGCTACGGCCGTTTGAAAACGTGTTTTTAACGCAACCATTTTTACAAGTTATATATTATGAGGCGTGACACAGTACATCACTTGTGTTACAATTCAATTCATTAGTAACCAAGGACACAAATAGAAACAGAATCATGACTTGCATTAATAATCCCGGATACACGCTGTACAATCAATTTTTGCAGTTTTCAACATTTTGAAACATTTTGACATTAAAAAAAATACACCAAGTCTTGGAATACTTGGTAGGGAAATTTTTGATTTAGACGAATCGCGAAGCTATTACTTGTGACACGTGACATGCGTTCAGGCAATTCTTGTTTTCAAACGGCTATAGCACGGAAACGGTAAATTTCCGAACATGGTTTCCAATTATCAATGTTATAAGTAATGCCATGAGTGATCTCCATTTATCTAGAGAATTTGGAAATCAAGAGTGGCATTCGTTAGGACTATTTAACGAATAAAATTAAGCTGTTTACTCACAAATCATTTTTTAACTATAGTTATTTTAAAATATTTATATATTTAATGTAAACAGCGATGTTTGAAAACAAATGAGAAACGATAGGTTCGCTTCATCTGCTTCTTTTGTTTATCACTGCAACCAGATCATACTATTATTGCCAAAGGAACGCAATATTGTAACAATGCTCTCTAGTGGAGAAATAAATGAAACACATCAAACTGTATATTAATTCATTTCTGATGTCGTATGATGTAAATATGACAATTATATTTTTCTGGATTGTTACCTGGGAAAAATACATTTAAGAAAGTGCAAACAGTGGTTTCTTTTTTTGGTGGTATAATTAATTGCTACAGATGTTTTTTATATTAACTCCCGCATGCGGCATGTGATGACATTCATGCACTATATATACAATCTAGTAGCCGTATTTCTCGCAGACTCAGTCACTGCAAAATAATGGTCAGACCTGTTCAGAATATTAAAAAGGAGGAGCTTTCTTAAATATGGTAATTATAACACTGATAAATATTTCGTGAAACACGAGTCTGATTGGTTGTAAAACAGAAATCATTGAAACCTGATTGGCCATTGAGACCCATTTGGGGCATGAGTTAAATAGTCAACTAAATCCCCTCTACAAGTCCTAGACGTTTGTAAGGGAAATTTTAGAGCACTCTGTATAAAGCTTGTGTTTTATTCGTCCAGAAACTAGACTAATATTTTCAGGACAAGTAGTACTAAGATGCATGCAATAGAATTGCTATGGCTTTAGTATTACGTCACGCATTCCTTATGCTCTTCAACTCGTCACCTCTTAGCTATACATACAATATTATTTACAAATATGGATCGCACGGGCAGCAAACAGTACATGCTGTTAACAGTCCCTATCAATAAGTTGATATATAGTAATAATATAAAAAGAAACATGACAGATAACAGTACAATTACATTAATTAAGCTAGAGGAACAATTATTAAGCAACTAGCTAATACCCGGCGTGCGCTGCTACTCCTAAATAAATGTTAATATATTTTATCACCAGCCGTGCACCGTTATGCTTGCCCGGGAATCTGCTTATCCCGATCTTCTTGGCATCAATGAAACACAAAAATGGTTATTGTGAGTTATCCGTAGAAGATAAACATATGCTGTCGCGGACTTCTTTGTGGAGGTTTTTGAGATATTCAATTCTGTGTACATTAATCGGGTGTATTTGTTATGATTTAGGCAGTATAAGCCATTTAAGCGTCAAAATAGGGACTTCATTTCACGTTTTTCACTACAAAGGGTGATTTTTAGGGGTGATGCGGTTGAGTACTAGAAGTCTCATATAGCCAATGTTCATCCCGGGAATCTCCTGAACATTTTGCAAAAAACCCCATCACAATCGGATCAACCGTATGGCCGTTAATAAAGTACGAACAAACAAACAGAAATTCATTTTTATATATTAGATATTACATTTTGTCAGGCAGCGGGCCCGGGTTCGATCCCCGGTCGGGGCAGTTTTTCTGGGTGAGGTTTTTATCGGGGTTTTTCCTCACCTGTAAGACAAATGTCAGGAAAACTTTAAGGCCCAAACAGTCCCCGAAATCATATGGCCATCGCAATCATCATCATTCATATTCATCATAGGTTAAGCTTAGGTTTAGAGACTTTTCTGGCGCACATTATCAACATCATCACCCATCATATCATCGGGGCAACATAACCCCGCCTTCCAGTCGCCCCAACCTCAGAAGTGGGTTACAAGTGCGCCATGCCAGGAGAGAAACCAGGAATGTCGAAAGACAAACCTGTGGCATTTGAAAAAAATATATATTACATTTTGTTTACATATTCATTTATTCACGAATGTGTGTTGTTGTTATTTTTCGTGTCTTGTCGAGATATTTACCCACATTTATTCAATTTTCTGAGTTTATCGTTTACTCGTAGTATGTCAATTTATTATGATTTGATTTTAGAAATATTTTCTGCAACAACTGATGTTTTTAATAACTTGTAGCTTACGAATTTGAGTTTAATATTTCTTTTAACAATGTATAAAATATTATTTTTATATTCAAAATGCAATATATTTATAACCCATCATTTGTCTAGATTTTTCTTCAAGTAAATCCAGTTCTAATTCAAGGAAACAACTTCACATCTTAACAACCGATTGATTGGAAAACAAGACGGCAACATTGAAAATTTTCCATATCAGGTGAAGTAAACTAATATATTTTTCCGGATTTTTTGACAAAGTTTTAATGTGATTTCCGCAGAAATAATATTGTCAGATATGTGATAAATATTAGTTTAATTTTTATTTATATTTTTAATCTAGCATGTTACTCTTCTTCCAGGTGTCTCTTGAGTTCAATGGTTGGCATAAATGTGGTGCAGCAA
>JASPKZ010005974.1:0-13174 GCA_030220185.1 Diploptera punctata
ATAGAGTTACAAACTGATGGTATCCAGATAGGAAGACATTTAAAAAAATCACCTAAGACTGAGGGAACTTTTTGCTCATTTCGAAGTTTGCGAGAAGAACGAGAATTCCACAACTGGAGAAGACACTTCTTTATGCTTCGTACACAATCCTAGAGTAAGCATAAAATGACTAACTGCAAAGGAACATGCCGCAAAGAGCGCTGTAAGATTTTTTTTTTCATTGCGTGGAAGTCCTGTTACCAGCTGATTTTCCTTTACGGCTTGTATTCTGCCAACCCTAACCCCAACATCAGTGCACCTGTTCTGTTTAAAGAAGAAGTTTCCTTTAGAAGAGACCAGATTGTGTATTGTTACCATCAAGACGTCCTGATATATAAAAACTCTCACACAATATTGTTTAATCACATAAGCATCGATTCTCGGCGAACTTGTGGGCTGTCATTGCTGGTGACTTTTATAGGATCTCATGCTCTTTCATGTAGGCCTAATGAACGAAGGTACAAATAACTCTTGAAGAACAGATATCGTGTCCTATTTAAGAATTCCTCATTACAGATGCGACAAAACATGTATTTCGTTCATGATGGAGCTACTGCTCCTTTCGAAGTGTCTGATTATAGATTTTTCAGTAGTATGAACGTGTCTGCTGGATAGGTAGAGATGTCCAATTACTTGATTACCTACCATGCAGTCCCGATTTACGATTAAATGAATAGACCTTGCGATGTGGGGCAAATTGAATTCCTTGTACGCAACCACTTATGCAAAATGTTGAGAATCTTCGTGACCGCTTTGTGTGGTATGAAGAGATAATATTACAAATTCTTCAGAGTCCGAGAGTCAACGCATTATCGTGCTGATGTGGTAAATTTTGAAAATTTTGATGAGGAATTTATATTCAGTCTCATTTGGAGTTAAGTGAGCATTGACTCCAAATTTAAGTTATAACTGTAGAAAGCAATTCATAAAACAAAGATAATATATTTCCAAATCAATGTTTAGATAAACGTTAGGAATGTTAAATCAAAGTTTAGACATACAAGGAGACTATTTTCAAAATGTTTCGTGTCCAAATTCACAGATTTGTGGGACGTAATCTATGGTCGCTATTTTGCTGTAAACAAGAATCAGTTTGATTTTATTAGCCACTTTTAACACAAGGTTATAGCGATTTAAAGAATTTTCTGCCAAATGTTGACATTTTTAGCTAGAATAATATAAGCAGACATACAAAAAGTCAGTTTTGATACAAGGTGAGCAATAGATCTTTATATATTTTCTTACCCCTGTATAAACTTTTTACCATTTTAATATATACATATAATTGAAAATCTTGAAAATATATACCCTAAATTATATTCCTTTTGTTTTACAGTAAATGTTTGAAGACATTTTAAGAGAAAACTTGATACTCATTTGCTTTCCTAGCTGTACCATACAGCCAGTGGGATAACATTGTAGCCTAAGTCAAGATTAAAAAAGTTGCAAGGACAAAGTTAGTGAGTGTGAGAAACCCAGCTCATGGCTACGTAATTACAGTCTGCATGGCATGCAAACAAACCTAATTCTCTTCTCTCCTTTACAAGCCCTGCAGCTACTAGCTGGTGTACAGACAAAAGGATTCAGATCACATTTTCGACAAGAAACTTAAAATACATACGACCATATATATATATATATATATGACTCGAACATTTATGCAGGACGATGTAATATTCCATAAAGACAAGAAAAAATATAAATATTTAATCCTAGAATCTTTCATTTTTTTACCTACGTGACTTATAAAGAAGCTCGACAAGTTCGGCAGTTTAATCAGTTCATTTAATATATTATTATGCCCTACGTCTGAATACAAAACTATATTCTTTAAAATTTTAAAACACACCATGTCAGAGACTTTCAGAAACAAATTGAAAATAAAATTATTAACAGAAGCAACTCACTAATATTACTTTTTACAAATTAATAATTTGGTTTTTCGTTATTTAGTAAAAATATTATTAATATTTGTCAATATATTTACTTAATGCCTTGCATAATAAGAGATAGATTAATTAACTATATTTTATTACTTTTTGTATTTTTTTCTTTTATGTATAGTAGATTCGAGCTGTTATTCCTTAGTGTCAACATTCTTTCATTAGTTTAATTTTAATTGTATTTAATTTTATTGTATTATTAGACATTATTTTCATTATTGTTCAGTTTGACAGATAATTGTTTAGTATGTACCATTATTGTAACTTTTGTATTTAAATGTAACATGTGTTTGTACTGGTGAGTGGAAGAGAAGTCCATAATGGCCTTAACTCCACCAGGCTAAATAAATCTATCTATCTATGTTCTTCCATGATCAGCTGACAAGCTTTGAAGACGTGTTTGTTGCAGTGCATACAAATACCTACGCTATGTTGTATAAAATAACCCATAGACACATTTAAATAATTAAAATCAGAAGAAGGAGCAAGACAGGGTACTTGTTTTTACATAAAGTTTTCATTGAGTACGCTAACTTGGGTAATAACGCTGGTCAACATGATTTTTGTCTCATGAGTACCAATAGTTGTACTTAATGCTGTTTTTTATCGTGTTTTCAAATATGTATTCGGAATTTCTCCATCACCCACAGTTTGTTTTTATTTCAATTTCAAATAATGGATTTAAATAATTATTATTTAATAAACGTTTCTTCGTCCATTTGTCAATTGTAAAATAAAACTAAATGAGCTAACACAAATGGTTTTCAGCTATGGAAAATAGATATCAAGGCAAATGGAATCCTAATATGCTGACCGATTATTGTTGAACTATCAAGAGGGATGCTCCACAGGCGAAATATAGCAGAAATCGTCATTTCTTACTTTCTAGGCGAGTCCGAATGTTCGAATATTGTGTAGTAACGAATGTAGATAATAAAGTGTTTGAAATTATAAATGCCTGTCTCTCGGAAACCTTGCGTGATGGAGGAAAAACCGATATCATATTTAAATCCAGGAGAAAACATACTATCAGAATCACATATTTTTCTTTATGAGACAAAAAAAAGTTTATCTGTTGTTGATCTGTGTTATTTTAACCTGCTTTTTACGTAGTTTTGAAGACATCCATGAAGAATCCCTAACAATAAATTAATTACAAAGGAATCTTGAAACTACTTGTACATGTTATCAGGCTATTTTAAACAATTCAAGCGACCACTTGTTTGGTTACTTACTACTTGTTTTTTTATAGTTTCATTTAATGGATTATGTTAATAAGGTAACAAGAAATCCACAGGACTATTTTAATGAATACAAGAAAATTGTTTAGATGTAAACACAGAAAAAGTAATATACGAAATTGCGCCTTAATCGAAATATGACAGGTTTAATAAAAGACAGTAATTCTTATGAAACCTGAAAAAAATCAATATTTAGGATGGTTATTAATAAGTCAGAAGTATTAGATACAGGAATTAAATACAAGCTTAAAGCACGAAATTCCTATTAATTCCTTGTCTTGTGAGCTTTATCTAAAAATCCAAAGATCTAAAGGTAATCTTGTCTTGTGAGCTTTTATCTAAAAATCCAAAGATCTAAAGGTAATCTTGTCTTGTGAGCTTTTATCTAAAAATCCAAAGATCTAAAGGTAATCTTGTCTGTGGATTTCTGTGGCTGTGAAACATGATATGTTACACTTAACGTTCAAGGTTATATCACAAATAGAACATTTGTGAATCCAGTAGACTGCATTTTACTGTGTTAGTCAAATAGTTTCTTTCAATCTTAGCAGATTTAATTTTAATAATAATAATAATAATAATAATAATAATATATAATAATAATAATAATAATAATATGAAATTATTTATAAATAGAAATGTAGTCTAGAAAGAAGTCAAACATAAACCCAATTCTTAAAATGCTCACATTTTGCATCATAGGGATTCTTGCCGATTTACTTTCCTAAGCAATTGTTAAACTAAAATATACGCAAAATGGCGATTCTTCCAGTTATATTGATAGGAAACGTATTCTTTAAGAGGGAAGAAAATATTAAAAGTGATAGAGAATAATGTCTTCAGGAAAATATTTCACCAAAGAGAAACAATCATATAGGTGAAAATGAGTGAGCTAGTTGATCTTCATGGGAAACCTGTTATAATAACATTTAAATCTCGTAGTCAACGGTGGGCAAAGTATGTGTCACAATAAAGAATGATGGAAGAGCATGGAAACTTCTTGTAGCAAAACCAGGGGGTAGGGACAGTAGGTAGGGTAAAAATAAGTTTGAAGAATAAACATAAATAATTATTTACTTTACTTGGCGCGACAGGCCTAAACACATAGCCTACCAGCGCCTTCCAACCTCACATCCCCCTGTTTCGGTCACAGAAGTTGACGATCTTATAGTCAGTATAAGGGTGATATGTTCTCAGCATATCGGGACCCTCAGACGTTATAGCTGATTTTCTCGATGTGAAGCGGGTGCCCATTTTAGCTACCTAAGTGCCTTACGACGATGGGTGGGCATCGCCCCATACTGATCGAAATTCTAAAAAAAAAAATCTCCAAAATGATTCGAACTGGTGGCAGTCCAATAGCTCTGGTACAACGCAAGATGCCTTAACCCGCTCGGCTACTGCGCGAGACGAATCATGATTTCAGAAGATGAATTATGCAGGGAATGATTAGAAACTATTAGCTCAAGATTGAGATGTATGGAAGGCTATATCCATACGCCTATAAACCTTTAGGTTTGATAAATCTAGTGAGTGAGTTACGAAATGACAATTAAAATTGAAATGGGTCCTGATAACATAACAAACTTCCAACGCAGCAATTGTCATACCAACTGAAGAAAACTAGGAGAAAGATCTCAAATAGGTTTGCCGGCCTTCAAATTTTAATTTTGGAATGTCTGAAATAAATAGACTGGTATTTTATTATTCAGAGGATAGTAGAGTTTTATAACGTGACTTTAATGCATGTAAAATTAAGCTATTAGTGTACCTAAGCGTAATTAAAAATTATATATATGGTTACATTATGGTATTAAATGCGGTTAGGGTCCATCAATGTGATATCGGGTTAAATGTTGATCCCGGTCGGAACAAATTTCCTAAGAGTAAATTCTTCTAAATTTGTTTTCATCTCTAAGACACATTTCAGGTTAAAAATAGTCCCCGAGCACAATTTGGTCAATCATAATCAATCTTCGTTAGTGTGAATACTTGATGCGCCGTAGCCGAGCACTTTATGGCATCGAGCTTTAGTACAAAGCTATGGGCAGCGGCTCCAAATTGAGAGAACCAACTATAACGGCTGGGGACCCAACAAGCTCAACACGTTTCACCCGTATACTGGCTGAATGGAGAACCGTCTGTAATTGATACTTGTGGATGTGAGGCCAGCAGCAGGATGAAAAACAAAGCATTTCTAGATCAGTAGCGCAATCGATATTTATAGTATTTATATAAGGATGAACGAAGTGTCTTGTAATAAATGTTCGTGTTTCTCGGAGGTGGACCCACATGAGTGGTTATAACTCTACCGGCGAGGCCATCTATATTCTTGTGAGGTCACAAATTATGTATGTGATCCGGAGTCAAACATTCTTCTTTGACAGTCGTATGCCATCAAGACCCAGTAGACGTGGGCATCTAAAATTATGTGTAAAAGGAAATATTAACTATAGTAAAAATAAACAAGGCGGTAGGCACAAAGTATGTTGGGTGAATTTATAAATTCTAAGATTATGAATTTATTATACACCCTGCGTACTTATTTGTGCAACAGCTATCAGATTCATTTAAGATTAATGATGGAGTTCTTCACGCATATATATTATCTTCCAACATGAATGTAAACAGTATTGTAGGTATCCCAGAGTTGACATGACATATTGTAGAACACTGCATGTAATCAGTTCCGCTGAAATTAGGACCATTCATTTCCATAGTTCCTGTGTGGGAAGGTGATTTAAATTGCACAAATATGCCTCAAGTAAAGACATTGTGCAAATCTTTATGACACTGTAATTCTTTCGGATTGGAAAACATTCAACTCAGGTGGGTGAAAAAATGTGCCAGTGGACATTTGTAACAACATCCCAATTCAATGGAAGGTGAGTCAGTTTATCGGAGATATCTAAAGAATAATATTCCTCATGAATGCGATAGAGCTGAAACTGAATCGGGATATCGGCAAGAAAATAAGAGGGGCGCAAAAGTCGACAAGAGAGGAGGAATATGTTCCTGAAAGTTCTATTATATAAATGTTACATAATGTGTCTGAATGATTTTATAAACAACACTTGCTAAAACCCGGCGGTGCGCTGCCACTCCTAAATACGTGAAAATTGATGTGTTTTTATGTTCAGTTGAATAAGTAAAAGGAAAAATTATAATAAATTTATATCGTAATTATTTTAAGATACCTTGTGCTGATTACGCGGTGATGCCCGAGAATCTACTTATCCCGATCTTCTTTACATAAATGAGTTGAAAGACAAAATTCGTTATGTCCAATTATCCGTAAATGAATACCCGACATGCGCTGCTACCTTGCCCGAGATTCTACTTATCCCAATCTTCTTGTCATCGTCAATCAATTCAAAGTCAAACAGGGTTATGTGAGTTATCCGTAAAATATAAACACATGCGGACTCTTTGTACAGTTTTTTTGAGATATTCAATCTGTGTACATTAATTTGAGTACTTGTTATGGTTTGAGGCCAGCGGAAAACCATTTAAGCGTCCAAAAGAGACTTTTCACTTTCTTTTACAAAGGGCTACTTTAAGGGTGAAGGGGTTTGAGTATTACATTTTTCTTATAGCCTATAACCATCCAGGGAATCTTGTGAACATTTTGCAAAAAAAACCCATCACAATCAGATGAATGGTATGGCAGCGCATAATTTCGAACAAACAAACATACATTTTTATATGTTAGATTAATTGTAATTAATAGGAACAAGTAAATCTGTAGACAATATTTTTTCTATTAAGGATTTTCTCTACATTACAGTAGTTATCCGTCAGCCCAAATGTTTTTTGCTTCGCCCCCATAGTTCTATCCTCGCCATCTTCTTCTTAGAGGTCTCTGCTGATCTGTTTCTTCTCACTTCACCTTCATCCATCCACTGATCTCTGGGTTCCCCACCCCCTCCCCTTCCTCCTCCTCTGTCTTCAGCATTCCAATCCAGAATCATTACCTGAGATTCTATTATTCTTCATTGTCTTCTATTTTTATTCCAATAAATTCGTGTTGTGATATTTTTTATAAAGTGAAATTCAACTGTTATATAATAAGTTTTAGTTGCACAGGAAGTAACTTGTTAAAATAAATAATGGTCGGTTAAAAAATGTTTTCTCACTTATTTTCATAAAATTATGTATTCGTTATGTATAGGCCTATTTACTAATAGAAATATAACCAAGTTCTAGGAATATATTTATTAGCATATTGTATATTTTTTCCCTTCATTACCATGTCAATACGTAATTTAATAGACTAAAATTATAGTAAATTATTATTATTATTGTCATCATCATCTTCATTCGTGGACTAGGTCTGTTGACCCGTTCCGACTTCAGCCCATCTCTTTCTAGGTCTGCCCACATCTCGGGTGCCTTTAGTTTGTATTTTGTTATTTGTTTTGGATATCTATCTTCATTCATTCTGTCTATGTGTTGCTTCCATTTTTGTCTATATGTATCCATTTTATCAGTTATTGCAAAATATTTCCAAGTTCCTGTCTTATTTCTGTGTTCTTGATTCTGTCTTCTTAGTGCACCCTTGTAACAGATCTCAACAATTTTCATTTCCCCGCCGTTATAATACTTCGGTCTTGTTTTTTATGTATCCAGGCTTCTGAACCATAGAGCCGTACTGTACTGTCAACATTTATAAAATTTCAGTTGGGTTCTCTCTTCTTGTTTTGTTATTTAGTGTTCGTTTTATCGTACCACATATTCCCTGGAATTTTGCTATTTTATTATTTTAATATCATTATCATAATTAAATGAAATTTCACATCCTAATAATTGAGGATGGTTCACCTTTCTATGATTTTGTTTTCTATTACTTAACTATTTTCGATCTGAGTTGATTTTTTCCCTGGAATGCCATTAACCTTGTTTTTTCTATGGATCATTTTGAGATTATATTGTTCACATATATTATGTAGTTTAAAAATATTCCTCTGAAGTTCGTCTTCTGTATTTGCTATTATTACCTGGTCATCAGCGTATAATAATGTTTTCAAGTAGTGTGTTTTATCTAATTTTATTCCTTTATATTATTATTGTTATTATTATTATTATTAATATCATTATTATTATTATTTTAATATATTATGAATTTCCCTAGTCAGGTCTATATTTTTACTAGGACTTCCAACTAATTCACTAACTGTAGATACGTAATTCATAATTGTTAATTTTGGAATTATTGTTCCCGGTTAAGTGGAAGACAAATCTGCTGCCTTCATTGCATCAGTTAAAATAATAATAATAATAATAAAACTTGCTGACACTATCGAACCCATAGGTTCATGGCTGTGCGGACATAAGCTCTCCATACATCCCTATCGTGAGCTAATGCTCTCCTATCATTCCCTGTATAATCCTACTTCCTTTCAAATCATAGTTAATGTAATAATAATAAAATATAATAATAATAATAACAATAATAAATAACAGTAATAATAATTACATTATTTTGATTATTGGTATTACAATGATAACTATTATTGGGAGCACACCGTAGCGTAGTTGGTTAAGAAAATACGGTACAAGCCGGAAAGTCGGGGTTCCAGTCCCGGCGGGGTAAGATAAACCTTTTGGGGCACCAAGGTCCTGAGATCGACTCGGTCTCTAACGTAAATAAGTACCAAACACTTTTTTTTAGGGTAAAGAAAGGTGGAAACCTTAATTCCTATTACCCCAAAAGCCTCCTAAGGCCTGTTTTTGCATAACTTTATTATTATTATTATTGTTATTATTATTATTAATGGATATTTCTAAATTATTTTTTATCAGCCGAAAACTTAGCAATAAACAAACAAAATGTTAGTCCTACAAAGGGGAATATTTATTGTATTAATGAAATGGTATTTGAAATAGATAATGACAATGAGTCATTAACATAATTTAACCCTTGAAACACGATGATATGTGAATTGTCACATAACATATTCTAACTACTCTCACCATATTCATTTTAGCAGCAACATATTACCATTTTTTCTGATAAGTTGGTATTTGACATAAAATGTTAAATACGTGCCACCGAAATGTTAATCTGCTTTGAGACAGTAAAAATGAAAACAAAATGAAAAAGTAACATACGACTGAAAATTCACATATCCCAATAATATAGGATATGGATAATATCCTGGTGTTTTAAGGGTTATTACATTTACGCTTCTTTGTAACACCCTAATTTTTTAATTAGAATTATTGTTCTATTCTATAATTTAATACAGATAATTATTGTGAAAATAAAAAAAAAAATTACAGAAAAATAACCAAAATTTATACAGAGATGTACGTGCGTAAATCTTTAAAACGTTTACTGTATAATAATACAATAACAAATTTCAAATAATAGTATATTTATATATATATATTATTATATCTATATATTATATATATATATATATATATAGTATTCCACATTATGCCTCGTTCGAGTTCCGTACTTCATAATCCTACATAATGGCCGGAAATTTAAAATTTAGACTAAATGTACTGAAACATTCATAAATCTGAACACAGTTTCAACATATTGTAAACGCATTGTTGATCCGTTGAATGACAGAATTTGAATTACGCGGTCGGCATAAGGAATTCGGATTCGCTGATCACAATTCACTTGTGCAACTCACTCCAGGCGTGGTTTTCTTGAAAGATCGCTTGTCGGCCTGTCTAGAAAACTGTATATGTCTTCGACGGTTATTTAAGACAGGATGGAGACCGCCGTGTTTCGAAAGGAAATTATTGTATTGTGATCTTCAGTCAAATATAATGTTAGGAGATAGACCTACGAATGTGAATAAATGAACTAGAAGATATTTGTGAGAGACTCAGAGAAAATAGATATGTGCTTGCACAGAGAATAATTGTGAAAGAAATGAAGAAGATAGGGACATTTTTGTGTAAAGTGGTGTGAAGTTACATTAAAGAAATTAGACCTGTTCCTATACCACCGCTACCCGCTACAATATAATTAGGATTGGTAATTTTACAATAAAGAAGCAATTATAGTAGGCCTATATTACGATGCAAGGTTGGGAAATGGTAGGCCAATGGCCCTATGGGCCTCTCACGCCATGAAGTAAAAATATATAAAAATGATCCAGATATTCGGTCCCATTGTATTTGAATAGTCAACCTTAAATTACATCAGGGATGGTAGAAAACACCTCAACTGTTTTATCATTAACATTAAGCAGTTTACTACTTGCTTCCGTTTCAGTTATTTTTTAAAAGCTTTCCCACATTGCTTACACTGTCAGTTTACGAGGGAAATGTATTTACATATTCACATTTGGCTTTCATTGGTACTATGATCTACACCGATATACTGCCGTTAATATTAATTGTTTTACTGTTTGATTACCACATTAATTGAATTCGATGAAAGTATTTTAATTAGAAAATTTACGAATCTTCACAAGTTATTTTGACGAACTCATCGCTATACTTAAAGAGTCGCAGCTCGTAACTGAATGTATCACCTCTGAAACCCCTGCAAATGCAACCAACTTTACAGGCGAGCTATGTGTGAGCCGACGCGATGTATAATTTAATGAAGGGCAGCGATTCGGGAACAGTCTGTATTTACGGCGTAGTCAAAAATGGAACAATCTACTGAATCTTCGTTAAAATGATATAGGGACCTATTTTAAAACAGCTACAATTATTATTCTTGCAATTGATTTCTACAACTTATGAATGTATTCTGTGAGCAGTATTGTAACATTATTCATGGAGAATAATGTATGTCTTTTTACGAAAGGAACAAATTGCAAAATATTATCCTTTCTGTATATTCCATTTTACTCCACATTGCCTCAATAATATTCAGATCTACTGATTGAGCTGGCCATAAGTATAAGTCTCTCTTCTCAATCATGCTCCTCATACCATCTTCTGATACTGGGGGTTACTGTCATCGTGAAAACATAGCATTATCTGATATGAACAATGTATGTACCTTTGAGTGCACATAGTTCCCCCAGAATACCCTCTCTACACCTCAGCAGTCTCTATGCAATTCACTACTACAATAGGATCTACAGAATAGGTACCAAGATATTGCAACTTAATTGTAGACAGTATGAGTTGTAAGCTTTTTCAGGTGTTCTACAGACATATACCCTAGGGAGGCCATATTACATCAGGAGTCCAGGACTAATATTGGTAATATCATTTATACTTTATTGCATTATTGTGTGTAAATAGTGGTTTACTTTTGGTGCTCTGCATAAATACTTAATTTATACAGTTCATTCCTTACTCTTCTGTTACAAACTGGTTTTCTTAATGTGAATTTAATTCTGCAGTAATTGTATCTACAATAGTTTATTATTTTCTGACACAATCCTCTTCAGATCTTACTTGTCTCTTTCATTTAGTTTCTGTTTCCGATTATAGTTGTTTCTTTAGGTGTTAGATATTAAATTGGTACCTTAAGTCAGATTGTCCTCAACTACATTATTTAATAGTTACAATATGGAGGCCTTTCAAAAATGTTTGATCTCTGCATTTTAGCATTTTAACTAGTAATGATGTTGTTGTATAGGTTGTACAACGGGTTTATATCTGCAGGTGTGTTGCCATTGAGTAGATCTGTATTCTTTGCTTCTTTCAGAATATCTATGTCTTCAAGGATGCTGATCCTGTTGTTGTTTTATAGTACTAACATGGCGGTATCGATTGTATCGAACTGATGACCCGTTTTCTAGTATGTGTTTGGCAAAACGTGATATTTCTTGTTAATAACATTTTTGAAGTGTTCAGAATATCTTGTGTTGAAATTTTTGTTGTTTTGCCTTGTAGAACTTTCCGCAATTATTACACTTTAGTTTATAAACGCCTTTATTTTCATATTTATTTGTTGCTTCTATTTTGTTGGATATGATGTTGTTGAGTTTGTTATTAATTTTGAAAGCGATTTCAATGTTTTTTATCTTGTTCCCTGATCGAATTCGCTAATTTGGTTGTTTCAATCCTGTATAAGTTAGTATAATCCATTTTGTTGTATTTGTGTTATATTATTTTTCTACTTTTTTATATTTGTTAGGTTGATTCTTCTTCTTTGTTTACTGGCCAATTTGTTGATCATTTCTTCTTTGTATCCATTGTTATGTGCTAGGGATTTTATATAATTTAGTATTTTTTGTAATTAGTTTTATTTAATGAAGCCTTAACGTTCTGTTTATTAGGCTGATGAAGATACTCATTTTCTATTGTATGGGGTCTTGATTTTTTGTGCATAGCTATTGTGTTGCTTGTTGGGTTTCTGTATATGCATTTTCTAGACTATGGTTAGTATTTTTTTTTAAATTGTTAAGTCTAAATAGTTTATGGAGAGAGTATATTCAGTTTCTTCTGTGAATTGAATTTTGTTGTGCATTTTGTTTAATCCATCTGTAATTTATTTTTCTGTGTGCATGTTCCTTTTTGTAATAGATGTTTGATCTTTAGAAGAGTACGCAGACATAACCATAGAAAACTGTGCTCCTGGGGAACCCTAACAATGTGGAAGGTTCATCCACTGTATATCCAGCATCAACACAATTTGTCCTCTTTGAAACTCACTAGGTGATATATCACGAGTCTGGAATCATAGCTACAACTAAATGAGGAGAAATTCTTGGACAGCTAAATACAGTACTAGGCTCAGAGAAAACACCCGAAACAAAATAATGCGTTTCTGACTAGACCTACAGGTTTAACATGCTCTGAAAATAAATGTAGTGTTACCAGTTTTTGTTACTCCTTATTCTTAAAACAGTCCACCGCTGTGGTCTAGAGGTAGCGTGCTGCCTTGTCACACAGCGGGCCCAGGTTCGATCCCCGGTCGGGACAGTTTTTCTGGGTGAGGTTTTTATCTGGGTTTTTCCTCACCTGTAAGACAAATGTCAGGAAAAACTTTAAGGTCTAAACGGTCCCCGCAAAATC
>JASPKZ010005975.1:0-36760 GCA_030220185.1 Diploptera punctata
TATCACGAATTAATGTGTGTTCTAGCCTGAAACCCTTTCTTCTCTATACTAATTCCCTGATATAATTCTCTAATGTTCCATATTTTTTGCATTCATTCAAGATCATAATATTTTTCTCTCAAATATTCCCTCTTATTATCCTTTAGTAACTTGGTGGTTTCCCGTATAATACTACCCAACTGCTCTAAATTTACCTCATTTGGCTCGTTTAACCATTTCATTTTTGCTAGCTTTCTTTTCTATACAATATCGGCACATTCCTCGTTAAACCATTTCTTGTTTTGCCTCTTTTTTAAACAACCAATGATTTCTGATAGTGACAATTTAATAGTATCTCTTATAGCCTCCCATTCTTTATTTATATCAGTTTCTTCTTCGTTTTCCACATTGTCATCTGAAGATCCCAGTACTTCAAATCTATTAGCAATTTTGATTTGGTATTCTTGCCGCATTTAATCATTTTTCAAGTTTTTTAATTCAAAATTTACAGAATCACCTTTAGCGTTTGTTCCTCTCATAAGCGATAGCTGTTGTCTGATTTTCACCCTGACCAGATGATAATCCGAATTGCAGTCTGTCTCTCTAAGTGATCTAACATCGATGATGCTACTGTGCCGGTGTTTGTCTACTAATACATGATCTATCTGGTTCCGAGTTTCGCCATCTGGAGATGTCCAGGTGTATTTATGAATATCCGTATGCTGAAATGTTGTGCTCTTAACAATGGGATTCTTTGAATGGGGCAAATGTGACTAATCTAACCCCGTTGTCGTTACTATCTTCATGACGACTGAATTTGCCTATTGTTGGTTTGAATATATTGTCCCGCCCCACTTTTGCATTAAAATCTCCTAAGACACTGTTCATATGATATCATGAATGGCTATCAATATAAGCATTCTAATTCTTCATAGAATTCATCCTTGATCTTGTCATCTTTATGCTTCTGGGGGTCATGTACATTTACAAATTATAAAATCATCGCCGTTTACACCCTTTAGAATTATGTACTGAAATCCTATCACTAACAAACTTAATATCTCTCGGATAGCGGATATTTTCCCTCCTTCTGACTAAAAAACCCGTAGTAATAATGCAAAGCGTTCCTGATTCCTGACTACCTTCTCCTGGCCATCTAACTTCCTGTAAGCGACTATATCGAAGGGCGATTTATCTAATTCCCGCTTTAATATATCTAGTGGCGCCGCTATTGTAAAAGTCCTAACATTCCATGTGTCCTAGGAACATGTCCCCGAGGAACATGTCCCTGTGTTGTGAGCCTTTGGCATGGGTTCCCGGAAGTTGTCCCCCCCCGGAGAACCGAATGGGGGACTATTTGACCTCCGAAAATTTTACCCCAGTTGAACCCATGTCCGCATTTCTTGACGGTTTGTACTTTTTACGGTGAAAGATCGTCACTCTTTCGACCAATTAATATAGTCCTAGTTATAGTATTATTTAATTGGTAAGGTTAGATTAACCACAAGGAGCTTTAATCATTATAATGAACTAAACTGGATCGGCTTGAAATCGGCATCCTTGAAGTTAATTGAAGACTGGTACCAACAAACTATCTTGAGCTATCAAATAAAATAGGGAGAATTATAGAATGTGTAATAATAATAATAATAATATAATAATAATAAAATAATAATAATAAATAATAAATATAAAAATAAATATATTACTGCAGATTGACAGTTCGTATTTAGTCGTATTGAGATTTTGATTCGGAATTCAACTTTTCCAAATCACCGAGTGCTGTTGATTTTTATTATTATTATTTTTTATCATCATCATTATCATGATACTCTCTGCTTTTGGAAAAATTGAACATGATTCAAACACAATAATAGTGTACTGGAATCTTAGGTAATCCACAAATCACAGTTGCATTATCAAAAAGGTTATGTTCAGTTTACCCTCCATTAATTATAAAATTTTATAAAAATGATATTATCTTCCATTCTATTTTACTGACTGAGAAGGCGAACTACCCTAGCATGCCATCTTAAAAAGATCAGTGTACATATCCCCATCGTTAATGACATGAATTAAATTAATTATTCCTACAGTGATATTTAGGTTGTTATGGGTCTTCCTCCTGGTCCGGCACATTAAGTACTATACTTATTACTCATAATGCCAGTTTTATTGGTAGGGCCTATGGGCCGACGAGGAAGGATTAAAGCTCTCCCGTCTTGTACCCATTCTACCCCCTAAGTTTGTACTCAGGGTCGGAGTCAGAGTGAGCACATTGTCGTGCTCCATTAGATCACCACAGCCATTTATTTTCAAATCGTGTGGTTCACCAAACCAAAATATTTACCAAACATGAGATGAGGTGAAGATTGATTTGAAATGATTAATGAGAAATGAAATGCAATCAGAGGATGCAAAGGCAGTGGAGTTTGTCGGAGGAATGAAATTAGGGATCCATAAGTAGTAGCCACATGTCCATCAAGAAGGAAAAAAGAATGATCAAGAATAATTACGTATTTATTTGCAAGCTTTATATTAGCTTGACCTTTATCTATCTATCTATCTATCTATCTATCTATCTATCTATCTATCTATCTATCTATCTATCTATCTATCTATATATCTATTTATCTATCTATCTAATCTATCTGATCTATCTATGTAACAGAATCTTTTCAACGCGATTTTCATCCACTTAAAATCATTGGATCGACTTGAAAACTTTGTTATACTTGTAAAAGGACCCGGACAATGCAATATTCTCATGTTCGTTTCTACAATCCTGGCCAGATCAATCAGAAAATCAAAAAAAGTGTAGTTGTATTTATGTAACAGAATCGTTTGAACACGATTTTCACCCACTTAGAGACATTGGATCGACTTTAAATTTTTTATAATTGTAAAGGACCCGTGACAATACAATAATTTTCATATTTTATTTCTAAATCCTGGCCAGAATCATCAGAAATAAAAAAAATGAAAACGGTTATAATAGGTTGCGGACTTTGTGGACTTTCTAGTCAATCGTTGTAATGTCTTTAGTGGTAGGGCGGGTGAAACTCTATTGGTATATATTCCCAGTAACCCATAGGTTCGCTGGTTCAAATCCGGTTGGGAGGATTTTTTTAGAAGAGTAACATTACTTTTGCTCATACTAACAGCAGTAATCGAATTTAAATATATTCACATTTTTGTCTTAAATTCTGTAGTGGGGGGGGGGATATCCAATCCATCCATAGTATTCGCCCGAAGCAGGTCCTTCCTGCAATCATCTGCATGTTCATGCTATGCTTTCAGCTTTAATAGGACTGTGTAGGTGTGGTAGCTTCCCGTTGCTTTCCACACCGGTGAAGGATGATGATGATGAATAATGATAATGATGATGATGATAACGAATGATGACCAATAGATTTCGGGACCGTTTTGGGCCTTAAAGTTGCCCGGACATTTGTCTTACAGGTGAGGAAAAAACCCCGATAAAAACCCACCCAGAAAAACTGTGCCCCGACGGGATCGCACCCGGCCCGCTGCGTGACAACGGCAGCACGCGACCTCGAGACCACAGCGGTGGGACTTCTGTAATGTAGTAAAACCTAAAAAATACAAAAATACTACTAGTTTTAACAAAAACTAAAACACAACACGCTTTCATATTAGAAAACCGAACTAAAAAATGAAAAATAATTTTAAATTCCAACACGCTTGGGGTACAATTAAAGTGGTCACCAAAAAAAATCCCCCCCCCCCCCCCCCCCCTCAATCTCCAAGTCATATAGAATAAAAACTAGAGTTATCAACAAAAGAAATAATTTTACCATCAAAAAGCGTGGGTGCTCTATACCAAATTAATAGTTGATAAAACAGTTTGGTTTTAAAAGTAAAGTCGTTAAGAAGAAAATGTAAAAATCTAAAAAGCACCCAACGCTTTCATGGTAAAATTTTTTTAATTTTTGTTTATAACTCTGTTTTTATTCTAAATGTGTTGGAGATGATTTCTTTTGTGACCACTTTAATTTTATCCCAAGCGATGTTGGAAATTAAAACCTATTTTTCATTTTTACTTCGGTTTCTAATAAAGCGTGTTGTTTTAGTTTTTTAAACTATTATTTAGGTTTTAATATAACAACTCAATGACATGTTCACGTTCCTATTGTATCTCTAGTTAAATTTAATGGGAACACGCTTGTAAAAACTTATTTCTTCAAACCTACGAGTATATAGAAAATTGTCTTATTCGCTTTCACTCGGTGTAAAAACGCAATCGCTATTGGGGAGTTTACAGTTCGATCTGTGAGTATTAGCGTGTTTAGAGAGTTTTCTAATAATTTCTAATTATTCTCCACCCAAAGGAGTTTACAATCTAAATGCAATAGATGTGACGTTTAACTCATCCAAATGGGAGTCAATGACCAATCCGTTTCAATGAATTTTATTTACAACCATAACAGTCGTGTTCCCTTTGGAATTTTCAAATAAGTTTTATCATATTAAAGAATGCTCCGCCTGTTTAATATTCGGAATAGGTCAAAACATTGTTTTGCAGTACTGACTCGCTAAGAAATACGTACTAATTGTATATATAGTGCACGAATGTAAACCGATAATAGAAAAACATCGTGTAATGAGATACACAAAAAAACCACTGTTTTCACTTTCTAAACGATTTAGTTCCCAGGAATACGTTCCAGAGAAATATAATGTACATCATAGACATTATAATTATAATACCTATATGTTACAGCTTGAATGTGTTTCATTTTTTCTCCACTAGGGTGCATTCATACAATTGCGATCATTTGGCAAAATAAATTATCTGGTTGCAAGATGAACAATGAAGCATAAAAACCTTCTCATTGTTTCAAAATCTCCGTTTATATTAATATATAAATATTTTAAAATAACTATAGTTAAATAATGATTTGTGAGTAAACAGCTTATTTTTATTCGTTAAAGGATCCTAATAAATGTCATTCCTTGGTTTCCAATTCTCTAGATAAATTCACTCTTACTCCGCGAGTTCTGATTTATCGTAATTTGAAATACTCGTGGCATTACTAGGAAAATTTTATATTGCATAATGCAGAAATTTCAATATACGATTTAATGAACGTCTTAGGACTCAGACTTAGTGAAGGAAAATCTAGTTTGCAAAACTGTCATAGATCAGGTCAGCAATTTAATACTACTGATAACATATTTCCATTATTATAAAAAAAGAACAACTTGAAGATGATATTATCGAAGAGATCGAGATATTGAAAGAGAACAAACATTTACTGCTAAGAGAAACACCTAATACGCCAACCGTCCTTGCAAGATTCTCTTAATGATATGCTGTATGAAGATTTTCCGAAAGACTTCACATCCTACAGCCTTTATACATTTGAGACGACTGTGATATCAGGTATCTATTTGATTTTAAAAATTATGCTTGAGTGAAACAAGTTGCAATTTTATAATAATAAATTATTTCCTATGATCTTACTATGATCCTATTTTTTATTTAAAATTGTATAATTATATTAGGCAAATTTATTGTTACGATAAAGTAAATAGTAGTCTATTAATTTGAGTGATTGTTTTTACTATTTGTAATTTTAACAACCTCACGTCTTTGTAACATTTCATTGGGGAGGTAAAAAATCCTACTTTAATGAAGTTCGTAATTACTTTCATAATTGTCCTTTCGAAGGAACTGATTTAGATTTAATGAGACTATTTACTCATATAAAATAATTAATTACACAAATGATAAAATTTTGAAAACTTGGAATGCCAAGAAATAATAAAGTATATCGTCTAAAAAATGACAAGCAATAATTCAGATAGACCTTAATGTACAGTTGGAAAAGGGCAATAGTGAGACTACTTGAGAGGTATTTAGGGATGTTGGCTAAATGTTTTGAATAAAGGAATCCATGATGCACTCAGTACTTAGAGCACAGACATTTCAGTCGATGTATCAAACATATGCATGTAAAATACAGTGAGATCAGTATAAATTGGTCAGCAGACGCCGGGTTATGTTTGCGATAACGTGCAGGCACGGTACTTGAAATGGTGCTCGATTCAGCAGTATACGAGTAATATCCCACGCATTCACGGTAACAGTTAGGTAGTGTGCTTCGAGTAGATAAGTGGCTCGTTCGCTTTTCCTTGTGAACTGAATGACGTGGGAATAACTGTAAACTATATAATGGCTAATAATTTGTCTACTGAACAACGCGTTTATTTATTTATGATCCATATTTGTTACTCAAGTCTGCCAAGCCAAGTACGAAGACTTTTCCAAACACGATTCTCGGTGTGTAAAAAGTCCGTCACGTTCAACAGACTATAATATTTACAACACAATTTTTATAAAGAGGTGCCAAAACTGTATGGACAAACGAAGGGGGACAGTTCCAGCACCTGTTTCAATAAATTGAATAAGTACAACAATTTGTAAAATACTTACGAAAATGGGTGGCGGTTGTATCACCGCGATTCCTACGCTGTCCGTCCCCCGCCGCGAGTACGTCAGCAGTATACAGTGAAATCTCCGCGTCTTGCTGCCCAATGCTATTCTGATCGCACTTACGTCTCTTAAATAATCATGTCACGTTACTCGCTGTCATAATATAGTATTGATATAATTATACATAGTTACCAATGTCAATATTGACGTGTCTACTCCAACCTTTGTTAACTAAACCCAGCTGATGTGTTCCAGAAAATTAAAATAATCAAATTGTAATGCATCATCACCATCATCAATTACAGTCATGGATTAGGCCATGGGCCTGTTCCGCTTCAGGATAGAAATTGATCCCGTCCTTCGCTTTCTTAGGTCTTCCTGTGTCCTCTTCGTCCTGTGTGCCTGTAGTTGAATTAGCTGAAGAGGTAGTCTATTGTTAGGCATTATAAGGAGGTGGTTCATGCCAATTATTTTTGGTATATTTGAATGGTTTCAGTTATTGCCTGGTTTGTTGAAATTGTAATAACCTTTGCGGAATTGATCCTTTAATCGATTTCCCTATTAAACAATAAAATTAATAGGTTTTGATTAACACAAAAAAACTCACAAAAGTAATAAAACACAAGATTAAAATTAGATCATTTCACCAGTAGATATTAATGCAGATATTATTGTAAAAACAAAGTTTTCTTTAATATATTCATCTTAGTACAACGCATTAAATTATTTATAAAAGAATTAATAGAATCCGATTCCTATGTATATAAAAAATACATTTTTATTATGGTTACGGCGCAAAAAAGTGAACATCTGAATTTCGAGATAATGTTGGTTATAAAATTAAGCTTAGGACCACTAAACATAAACACACAAAAAAAAATGCGGACCATCCAGAAACAAAGCAGTAAAATAAAATGTATAAGCACTAGAAAATACACATTGCACTAGTTTAACTGCACGAGACATCGATATAAATCCTGGTATTAAATGAAGCTTAGAATCACTAAAGATAAAAACACGAAGAAATCTGCGGACCATCACTAAAGAAACTAGTTTAGAGTAATAGTTGCTTGTACATAATCAGGTTAGGTTAGCTTTTAGTTTGTTTACAAATACAGTATAATTTATTTACATACCTGTAATTTAATATTGTCTGATGCCATTCTATTTTTACTTTCACAGTTAGAGTAAATTTAAATAGGTGAGGTTAACTTTTAGGTTATTATAAATGTATTCTAATAAATTATATTACAAATTTCGAAGATTTCGTTATAAATATTGAATATTTTTAAGGGATAATTGCAATTGGTTCATTTTCGAGAAATACATACGATGACGTATCGATTGTTATCGACAATCGATTCTGTTGAAACCATTTTTTCTAAGAAGCCTCTACGTGAGGATGTGATATTTTATTAAATTTCAAACGCTTTGTTATGTAATTTTGGAAATATAGCATTTGGAAATAAGCAGTGCACTTTTATTACAATAAAATATTTATTCTATTTTCGCATCTATACAGATGCGAAATAGAGAAGAAATCACGTTTTCACCCTGGCTAACAATCTGAATATCGAATCTGACTTCACGACCACAGTGGCAGCCACTTACTTCAGGTAATATAGGGAATAATGCTTTATAAATTATTTACAGTTTTGCTTCAGGATGGTCCGCAAATTGTTTTCATGTCTTCATCTTCGACGTTCCTAAGCTTCATTTTAAAACTAAAATTATCTCGAAATTCTGATGTCCACTTTTTGCGCAGTACCCTTTATTATTTTTAACGACGCTTTTCATCAGCTCGGGGCCTCGCAATTGAAATCTAACCTTAAAAACACAGACAGATTTTGCTAAGAAGCCTCTTTACCCAGACCTGAAGTTCGTTACATGCTGTAAATATACACCATGTGTTTTACTGCCCCTCTTGGAGAAAGACATTCTTATGATTTTTACGCCCTTAAAATCCATCGACTACAAAGATTTGAACCTGTGAAGCTCAGATTAATGTGGTATGTGGTCCTCTGTGAAATCAGTGGAATGTCAAATTGGTGCACACAATTAGTGAATTATTCAAATGTCAACTCTCGTAATTAAATACTCTAAATAATATATCTAGATACATTTAAATTGTTATTATTTATACCCGGTAGATAACTCTCCAAAGAAATGAGGAGGCATTTGGCGTTGAATGAAGTAGGGGTAGGCCTACTGAATTCAAATGCATTACGACTTCATTCTTGTGACAATAGATAGGGGAGTGTGTATGTATATATGCTCTGTCGATACCATCAGTCAGACCGCTAACACTTCCTACCTACCAACCCCTGTGCGCTTTGGGGGGTTGAAACAACGCCCAAATCTTGTCATCCCTTTCATCTCTTCAAACTATTTTAATTTCATACACGCGTTCGCTACCCTCCCATCTCTCTTTATATCTTATATCCTCACTGAATCAAGATATTCATAGAATCAGGCTTCCTGCTAAAGAAGGAGAACCATTCCTTCTTTTAAAATGTAAATTATTTACTTTTGTTTGTTTTGCTTCCAAGTAATGAGGCTGAGAAGAGATCTTATAAATGGTATCCCATTCAGGTCCTTTTACAGAAATATCTGGAGTAACAGAACGATAGAATAATATTCAAATTACTAAAAAAAGTAGTAAATTATTGAATTTTTTAAAATCGTGCAGCCATCATGTTGTTCCACGTGCCAGACACGCTCTCCTGGAGCGAAGACGGTGTTGTAACGACTATATGACAGTATTGAAATATGTGGTCGTAAATATACAAGTAGAATAAATGAATAATAATTAATTACTATATTTAAAGAACAATGTACTCGAAAGTGTCTGTTTTACATTAGTTTAGTAGAAACATACACATCATTATACTCTACGAATAAGTTTTTCCTAAGATTCCTGTAAAAATGAGTTTTCTTCTGTGGAGTCATAATTTTTAATGCGCCTGATTGGTATCCCAGAGGTTTGGGAGTTTATTCGAGCCTGTACTATATCTAACTAACTAACTAACTCACCGGCTCTATCAAACTTTTGGTTAATAGCCGCGCGGAAATAAGCTCTCCACACGTCCCTATCCTGAGCTAATGTTTTCCAATCATCCCCTGTAAAATCTGCTTCCCTCGAATCATGGAAAATGTTATTCTCCCCACCTCACTCTTGGTTTACCAACTGGGCATTTTCACTCTGGTTTTCCTACAAGAAGGTTCCATGCAACTCTTTCATCCCCAATACGTGCCACATGTCCTGCCCATCGCTGTCTCCGAGAGTTAACTGTTATTATTATATCCGGCTTCCTATAAAGACCATATAGTTCACTGTTATGTAGTTTTTTCTCCATTCATCTGTCTATTCATCTTTTTTGACCGAAACATTTTCCTAAGAACTTTATTCTCAAATACTCGCAATCTCCTATCCACCCTAAAGTAAGAGTCCATGTTTCGCATCCATGTAATATACCAGGTAGAATAATAGCTTTATATATTTTCAGTTTAAGTTTTTTAAAAGGAGTTGGGACGTCAAGAGTCCCTGTAATGCATATAGCACGCATTTACTGAATTGAGCCTTTGTTTAATTTGTTTGTGTATCTCATTCTCTATTGTAATTATTGTTCCTAGAAACTTGAAATTAGCCACTTTTTCAAAATTTCTTTCACTTGTCATTAGTTGTTCATTTCCATTATAAACTCATTTTCTATGTGTAAACATATATTTTAGTTTCATTGATGATTACATTCAGTCCCAATCTCTTAGTGTTACTCAATAGAGTGCTCATTCAAAACCATAAGATAATACAGGGTGTCCCCATTCAAACCTCCACACAATTTAATAAATCATAACTAACAAAGTATGCGGAATTATCAAATGAGGTCGGTATTGAACGAAACAGAAACTCAAAGAATTTGCAATTGCCACACACTAAAACACCTCTATATGTACACCATTAGTAGCACGGACACTATCAAATTTCTATTCGATTTCCGTACCACGTTCTGTCCAACATGTCCATTGGTACTCTTGCAATTGTGTCAAGGATTAACAGGTTCGTAAATCATGAAGATCTTGTTCTGGAGTCGCAAAACACACGATCTTTTACTAACCCCCAGAGGAAGGAATTCCAGTGGAGTGATGTCTGGCGAACGTGATGGCCAGCAAATTGGTCTGCCGCGTCCAATCCACCTATATGGGAAGGATTCTTTGAGTGAATTCCGATCATCCAGGCTCCAGTGTGGTGGGGCTCCATCTTGCTGAAAGCTTGCTTGGGGTTGCAGAATCAGCTACTTGGAGGTACAAGAACTGTTCAACATATCTTGGTATACCGGGCCAGTTTTGAATTCTCATGGAAGAAAATAGGACCTATAATCCTGTTCTCATCAGGCCGCACCAAACGTTTTACTTTTGGGCTTATACCGGACGTGTTCACGGTAGACGTGTGGATTTTCCGTACCCACAGATCCTTAAATTGTGCCGATTAACAGATCCCGATACATGGAACGTTGCCTCGTCAGAAAACAAGACATTTCCAAGAAATTGAGGGTCCTTGTCAATACGATCCAGCAATACAATAGCGAATGCCTGTCGTCCTGGCCCTTTATCTGGCTTTATTTGTTGAACAATTTGCACCTTGTAGGGGTATAAACGAAGCCGCTTATGAAGCACTCGAAGCACAGTTGATCCCGGCACATTGAACTACAGGAAAACTCTTGGCGAATTGATTTTTGTGGACTTCTCTGAATCTTGCTCTAATGTCTTCAATCTTTTCTTCTGAAACACGTGTTCGAGCACCTCCTGATTATTTTTTAACAGTTCCAGCCGCCAGAAACTTCTCAAGCCATACCTTAATGGTCTACCCATCAAATGCATTTCCTCCGTATTCTCTCCGATAATTTCTTTGCACTATAATTATTGACTTCGTCACTACATACCAGAAAATAGGTTGTGCTCATTGTTGAGGAGTCGCCATTTTGTTTTATGTCAATATTGCCCAACATGCGACAGATGAATTAATGCAATGATTAAAACAAAAATTCTTTGAGTTTTTCTTTCTTTTAATACCAACCTCATTCCATAATTCCGCATGCTTTGAGAGTTATGATTAATTAAAATGTGAGAGGTTTGAATGGGACACGGTGTATTTCTGTTTTACAGTGTATAGTATAATATTGTTATAATAAGCAACAACCCTTACATGCCTTTGTGGTGAAATACGGTTTCAAAATATTTGGAGATTCATAATAATAATAATAATAATAATAATAATAATAATAATAATAATAATAATAATAATAATAATAATAACAATAATAATAATACGCAATAGGGAGTGCGCCTGTTGGTCCCTTAGTATCATGATCGAGAAGGCAGTGACTGTGACTAGACGTGCTGTGTGTGTGTGTGTCTCTGCAAACTCACGCTTGAAAAAGTTGGAAAAAAGTGGTATGTGGAATAAAGAATAGTTTTAAAATAGTAGATTAATTCATCCTGATTTGTTTCGACATATAAATCTTATGTGTAGCAATTGAAATTCTAAAGTAATTAAGTTTAGCATAATCCGACAAAAAACGCGGCAAACAAGGTTGCTTTCTTTGTATGCTTCTCAACACATACCTGGAAAAGTGATAAAATACCGGTGTGTGGATATGTATATATTTAGAAACTGTTGATCAATACATTCTGATAAAGCCACAGAATATTTCCTTTTGTATTGTCAAATTGTAAGTAGATATAAGACCATCATCATTGGTATAAATCACGGCCAACCTGGTAGCCATCTTGGTAGCAGCCATACTGTCACTGCCATTACAGATACAGAGACCTGCACATTTGGTTGAAGCTAGCATCGGGCGGCAAATTCAAAATTGTTTTAGTAATAATAATCATCATTAGAGAGAAAACCATCCAGTATAACTTATTACATCATAGCAGATATAAGACTAAACACCTACATCAAAATACCATGTATATATATAACATACCTATTACTAAAGCATTAGCTTAATTATAATACAATTAAAAAAAGACGATATTATACAAAGAAAGATCATCACCGTGTGCAGTTGCACACCATCTGGGCCCAATCGAATACATCATAATACAAATATATATATATATATATATATATATATATAATAGTGCACACTAGCTATTAAGTAATAATAATCATCAATGAGAAGAGAAACCATCCTCATATAATTACTGTACAACATAAGAGTTATATAACAACTAACATATATAGACTAAAGAATAGTTATAGAGTAGTCCTACACACTAGACACTAACAAAACAATCATCACAAAAAGAAACCATACAAGTGTGATTTCTACATATGCAATGCATCTTCTCTACTATAGAGCATTAAAAACATCTAACCTACTAACATAATGAACATGGCTGACCATTCTAACAGAAAACGAAGACAGTCACTCAGACTAAGTACAAGCCAAACTACTAAGAAAACTTCAGAAACAGTAGCAGTGATGACTCGGCTGAAGAGAGCAACGCAGAATCAACCTCGGCTGTAGTAAAAAACTACGCACGGCCTGAAAAAGGAACGATGAGCACTCACCTCTCTGAAGAAGTAGTAGCACATATGGAGAAGGAAGCTAATCAGATGAGGCAGAACCAAGATGAAGAGGATGGAAGTATGCTCCTACAACTCTATGTAGAAATTAAGAACCATATACGGTCCAAGGCCCGTCAGATTACACAGCAATATGTAGTTCCTCGAACCATCCAGATGATAAATCTCATTGAGACTGTAACCAAGAAGTTAAAAAGAGCAGAAACTGAAAAAAGATACTCTCAAAATAGTCATCTCACGCCTAGACAACATCGAAGTCTCAGTCAGAGAGATCAGGGAAACTGTGCACAGAGCTCCAGCACAATCGACAGCGCCTCCAACGGAAACGTATGCCCACAAAGCTCGAAAATATATTTCTGAGGCCACTACCCATCCGATGCAGACACAGAAGATAACGGTGATAATCTCAGCCCCCAAAGAGTCTGGATTAACAGGCGACAAGATAAAATAAATAGTTACCAAGACTATAAATCCCGCAACAGAGGGTTGGCAGATAGTCAGACACAGAAGCACAACAGCAGGAAAGCTCCGCGTTGAGACATCCACAGTCGAGCAGACAACTGCACTCAGTAAGTATGAAAAACTAAAAGTTGTAGGTCTCACAGCAGAGATAGCAGGGCAGATGAAACCTAGGATTATACTATACGACTTACCCAAGACAATGGACGAGGACCAGATTCTGGAAGCAATCCGTCAACAGGCCTTTAACTCCCAAGAATTTGAACAAATAGAGCAACAATTAAGGCCAAAATTCTGACTGAGGAAAAAACAATAAAGAACATTGGGTATGTGAAGTTGCTCCAGTACTCAGAAAGGAACTAATAGCAAAGGGAAGACTGTATGTAGAATTTAGTAGCTGCCGAATTGACTATGTTAGCTTGACGAGATGCTTTAAATGCCATTCATTCGGGCACCCAGCCAAATACTGCCGAGAAAAAGACACCCTATGCGGACACTGCGCAGAAAAAGGACATACTCACAGTGAATGCCCAAATAAGACAACGCCCCCTCGCTGTGCATTATGCACAAAAGTAGATAAGAAGAACGATCACAGTACAAGAGATGATAACTGCCCAGGACTGCAATCGGAGACGAAAGCTAGAACGGAAATAACCGACTACGGATAGAACGGCCGAACTTAAAGTGTGGCAGATAAACCTAGGCAGGTCAAGAAATGCTACAGATGAAGTAAGGATAGCAGCTATGCAGGAAAATATAGACATATTACTTATACAAGAACTATACTCTGTAAGGAGAAAGGTATCCGGATTTGGTGTGAGAGACGTATTACTAATGGAGCGAAGACAGGCGAAAGTCCTTGGGCAGTCATGGTAATTCTAAACCCAAGACTCACAATATTACAATACAAAAATCTAAGCACTTCACACACTGTGGCTGCAGAAATCAGTAACGAATGTGCAAGGTACATATTTGTCTCTTGCTACATGCAATTCTCGCAACCAATAGACAGTTATCTAATAGAGCTAAGGAACATCTGCAACTAGCACAACAACAAGAACATTATAATAGGAACTGATGAAAATGCAAAGTAACCTCTGGAGTTCCCGTGTATTAGATGCATCAGGCTCCACATTGGAAAACTTCATTGCGGAAATGCAACTGGAAATCTGCAACGACAGTACCAAGGGCCTACCTACATTCATGGTGCTGGACCCTCGTTTATCGATGTAACTCTGACAACAACAAGGGTGGGAGGAAAGCTACAGGGATGGAGATTGCGCCCTGACATCACACTCTCCAGCCATATGATTATTCAATTCGAATTATCATATCAGCGACATAGAGAAGAACGCAGAGTGCCACCTCCAAGATACAATATCCCCAGAGCAAACTGGCAAGAATACAATACTCAATTGCAAATACATGTTGACAGTCTTCCACGAATCCAGAATAGACAGGATATCTTTAAATACACAAAGGAATTGCATAAAACCATCCAAAGAGCAGCAGATATGAGCATACCAAGATATCTAAGTACCAGGCGGACAGTGGTGCGGTGGACAAATTCGCTTACTGACCTGAAGAGCATGACATACGCCGCACGTAAGGACTACGAACGTGCAGACAACAGGGACCGAAGAGACGCCAAGAGGCTTAAAACACAATCAGAAGAATATACACAAACGCACTCAAAGCCATTAAAAAGGAACGTTGGCGAGACTATGTGACCCAACAAGCCTCTACCAACCAATGGGGTCTAGCATATAAACTCCAAGCGCAAAAACAACTGTCAATACAAGTTCTATCTGCAATCAGGCTCCCTACAGGTTATGCTCAGTCATGGACCGAATCTGCTGAACACCTAATGACATCACTAATCCGAACAGATAATCCAGCTACAGATAACGAGCAGCAAACTATAATGAAAAACAATTTTGAGATAGTACCAGATACACCAGAAACTGGAGATATCGACATGATAGATCTAGAAATTGCCAGAGATCAAATGAAAGACAAAAAACGCCTGGAATAGACAACATCAGTGCCGAACTGGTGAAAAAAGGATGGACACACATAAAAGATGGTCTATTGCAATTATGCAATGCTTGCTTGAGACACGGTGTTTTCCCTCGTGTGTGGAAGGAAGCACAAATAAAGGTATTATTAAAGTTGGAAATAGAGACCCGAACAACACTAAATCGTATAGACCAATATGTCTTCTCCCAGTCCTAGGCAAGCTATACGAATGGATTCTGCGAAAGCAATTACACTCGATTATGGCGCGTCGAATAACCAGTACGGCTTCAAGCAAAGATGCAGAACTGAAGATGCTATCACAGCCCTCTTCGTCACAGTGGAAAACTGCGCCGAAAAACTAATGATAGGAATCTTCGTAGATTTCGAAGGAGCATTCGAAACAATATGGTGGCCAAGTATACTTACTGCCCTCCAGAGATGAAACTGCCCTTCAAATCTGTACAAAGCATTAAAAGACTACTTCAGAGGTCGAGCTGTAAACCTGATCGAGAACAACAACCAAATCCGAGAACATGTTACCATAGGTTGTCCCCAAGGATCAGTCCTGGGCCCCAGTTTCTGGAATCTGGTAATGGACGATCTGCTCAACAATATAGAAGCAACCCAAAATGCATTTCCAATAGCATACGCTGACGACTTAGTGATGATCATTTCTGTACAGTCCAGAAGACAACTGGATGAACCCTCCCAAATAGTCTTATAGCAGCTCCAACAATGGGCTAGCTTACACAAGCTAACCATATCTCCCGATAAAACCATTGGAATGATTCTCAAAGGACATCTGAATGAACATCGCCCGCCAGCAGTGAGAATTGGAAACCGCAATCTCCGCTTCACAAAAGAACACAGGTACCTAGGAGTAACTATCCAAAGCAGATTGCGAGTTGACCAGCACATCAACAATGTCACCAACACGGCGAAAAACCTATTCCACGGGATGGCACGGCTTGGAGGTGAAAACTGGGGATATGGAGCAATAAATTACCTAACGCTCTACAATGTATTGTTCCAACAAATTTGCGGATACGCAGCACATGGCTGGGCCCGCAAGTTAGCCACACTTCAAAAGAAGAAGCTACTTTCTGCCCAACGCTAAGTCTTCATAAGAGTTACAAAAGCGTACAATACGGTGTCTGGGGTTTGCCAGCCAGTGATTGCAGGAGTCCTACCTATCGATCTGTATATCGTTCAAAGAATAGAACACTTTAATTTCTGAAGAGACAACAGACGATACTAGTCGGCGACACTGTGATCACGCAAGACTTATATCAGACACCAGATGAACGAGACACCATCAGACGGATTATCCACGAAAGTATTTCCGAGGAATGGCAAGAACGATGGGAAGCGGCAGAACATGGGCGCATAACATACGAATTTCTGCCTAACATTAAAGAAAGACTAAAGAAAACTTGGATCCAACCAAGTCACCATATCACGTAACTCCTGAGCGGCCACGGCTCTTTCAAAGCCAAACTCCATGAAAGAGGCCTCACACGAACGCCTCATTGCGATTGCATCGGAACAGAGCTGGACACTGTATAACATGTCCTGTACAAATGCATCAAATATGAGGCCAGACAAAGGGAGTTACGTGAGGCTGAACTAAACGGTGATATGAACTGGCCGCCTCCTCTACGGTTTTGGACAGAAAAGCAGCCATACCAGGCGGTGAGAAGGTTCATCGGATGGGTCCTTACTCAACGCCAAGAGGAGGACATCCGCAGACAAAGGAGAAGGGATTAGATGTAATCTAGCAATAAGTTAGACATAAGTTAGTAAATTAAGTATTAGTTTTAACACTTAGGTTAAACAACACCTTGTAAATATTACTAGATTAGGTAGTAGATTAAAGACTTAAGACTTAGGTTAAGGATTAATATGTAAACATAACTGTATATAAGTAGTATTAAGAACAAACACCCGAAACTTGTATCCAGAAAATGAACAAAATAAAAACAGCAGAGAGAGATTAGGGACAAGAACAAACCTTGGAATATGGGCATTAAGCCCGAGGAAACCCAGGGGGATGGTGGTGGGGCTCTTAATAAATAAATGTCCCTTAGTATCTCCTCGTTATCGCTCAATAATACTACATCATCAGCATAAACGAACAGCCTATTAATACCATTGAGTTGTAGGGCTTCTTCATTCTACAAAGATTTGATGGCATGCTGTAATACAAAATTGAATAGTAGAGGAGATAGTGCATCTCCTTGCTTCAACCCATTCTGGATTTCAAAAGTATCCGAAAACTGTTTGCCTACACGCACCCTACTCTTTGTGCCATTTAGACACATTCGTCTAAGTCTAGCCTAACTTTTTAGGAATACCAAACTCCAGAAGGATACTACATAACTTATCCCTCTTAACTGAATTTTATTCGTGGATGCAAGAAATAAGAACTGGAATGAGAACAAGAGGACTGAAGGAGATGGAGTGCATGGATAGAGACGAGTGGAGAAGGAAAATATAACTCCAGGCAGAGAAATATATGTAAACATTGAAAATGTATAAACCAAAATAGTATTATTATTATTATTATTATTATTATTATTATTATTGTTATTATTGTTATTATTATTATTATTATTATTATTATTGTTGTTATTATTATTATTATTATTATTATTATTATTATTATTATTATTATTATTATTATTATTATTCATCCGGTATTATGACATCTGCCGTTGTCTCCCGAAAACTAAACGTCATTCCTCTCTGTCCATCCATTGATCTTCCTCCAATCTTCTGAGAATCATAACCGCTTGCACATTCTCTATCCAGGTTTTCTTTGGTCTTCCTTTCATCTTTCTTTTCATTGGGATCCATTCCATAATAAATTTAGGCAATATTTGCTCTGATATTCTTTTGACATGACTTTACAGTTGTAATCTTTCATTTTCTGGTAATGTCTATAATGTCCGACTTTTCCTGCATACCCATATTTTCCTTTATTCCTATATTTCGTATTCTAACCATTTTACAATTTTCAGCTGATCATCTTGAAACTTCCACTTCTGTAGTTAAAATTCTCTTCAGTTCCATGGTAGGAATTTGCCAAACGTTAGCACCATATGTTAAAATGCTTTGAGCTATGGTTTGATGTATTTGTAATTTATTATTTTTTGTAATTTTTTGCCCCACCAAGCAACAGTTTAAAGCATTTATTGCTTGTTTTTCTTGGGCGATTATATTTTCAATTTCCACTGTGTTATCGCCTGATTGTTATAATTTTGCACCTAAATAAGAGTGCATTAAATACTAGGTTTTAGTTCTTCTCCACTGTTGAAATATATATTTTTCTCCTTCTTCTCCTATACGCATATAGTTTTCTCTATATTTATATAAAGTCCTCATTTTTCACATTCTTGTTTTAGTTTTCTTGCCATATATTATGTCATCATGATGTTGAGCTATTAATAACTGATCGTCTGCAAAATTGAGTGAATATATATATATATATATGTGTGTGTGTGTGTGTGTGTGTGTGCGTGCGTGCGTGCGTGCGTGTGTGTGTTTATTTTGAATTGGTATTCACATTTTGACACTTTTTCTTCCAGTCTCTTAACAATTTTTCAAGATACATTTTGAATAGAATTGGAGATAAACTACCATCCTGCCTTAAATCGTTTGTGACAGTAAATCCCTTGTTATGATTTCCACCTTTTATTTTTAAAATTGATCCTTTGTATAATGATTTTATAGCTTCTATTAATCTTTTAGTAATATTTGAATTGTCTAAAGTTTCCCATAACTTTTTTGAGGAATATTATATGTTTTTTTTTTTCCCCAATGACCCAGGTTGTATTTCACCATTTATATCGACAAAACGTAAATGTAAATCTCTGTTAGTAGCTCTTTCTTCCTCAGTCATTTGCGTTATACAAAACACAGTACATTATCCGTGCAGGATCTACCAATTCTAAAACCAGACTGCTCTTCTTGGTATTTTAAGTCAGCCATTTTACTTAGTATTCGTCCATAAATTCTACTTAATGTACTTGTTATTGATATGCCTCTATAATTTTCACACTTTCTCTTGTCTCCTTTCTCATGTATCGATGTTATAATAGCGACTTTCAACTCTTCTGGAATTTCTTCGCCACTTATTATTTTATTAAACAGCACAGAGGTCATTTCCATAACTTCTGGCTGCCACTTTTAATCAATTTAATCAATTCTATATCAATACTTCCTGGGCCGGTATTACTACCATTTTCATTCACATAATTTCCTTTTTTACAGTATATTTAAATTATGTTTTCGTGTTTCCATCTCTGATAAATCGTAATTTTCTTCCAAAGATTCTTTTCGGTCCTCTACTAAAAGCTTTTAGTAATATTCTTCCCATTCATGTTTTCCTATTAGATTTACAAAATTCTTATTTCTGTTCGATGAACGTATACTTTTTATAAATTTTCACTATTCAGAAATCTTCTTGTTTCCTATATATGTTTGTATTTCTGGATATTTCTTATCCCAAATCTCGTTTCTGTGTTTAGTAACCATTCTTCTCAATTTTGCTTGTGCTTTTTGATGTTGTATTTTGTCATTCTGGTTCTTTGTACTAAGCCATCTTAAAAATAACTGTTTCTTATTCTGTATTTCGTTCTCTATTTCATCGTTCCAAAACAGTTCTATCCTTCCTATATTGTCCTCTTTCTCATCCAATGCTTCATAGCCAGCTTCGTGTATGTACTTTTTTAGGTATTGATACATCTCTTCTGTATCTCTGTTCCCTCTGTGTTAATTTTTATTCAACCTTTGGTTGATATAAATGCTTAACACTTTCGTTTTTTAGGCTTTCTGTATTATATTTTCTTTTTGTTTCTGTTCTAACATTTTCTTCTTTTTCTGCGTGTTTGTTTTCTTTATTAAGAATATAAAGATATACTAATTTTTCAATTACTAATTTATGATCTCTCCCATAATTTGGTCCTCTATAAGACTGGTCCTGGCATTTTGTATTTTCAGTTTGATTTTTTTGTAATAATGTAATCGATAATGGATTTTTGATTTAGTGTTCGACGTTCCCAGTGTATTTATCAATATCTTTATGATTGAAAAAGCAATTCCATATATTTCAAGACGATTGTCTATATAATTCAATTAACCTTTCTCCATTATCATTTTAAATGTTTTACTCCAAACTTTTCCTACTACTGGATCTCCAAACTTACTTCCTATTCTTCCATTCATATCTCCCAACAATATCAATTGTTTCCCAGCGCCAATTTTTCCTATTTCTTTGTTTACTTGCCAAAAAATACATAAAGTTCCATAATTTGCACATTCTATTATCAATAATGCGTGAGTATATTCCAAACACCGTTAACTTATAGCCCCATATAGGCCTATTCATATCTAAATTTAAAATTCTGTCATCAATGGCTTCCCATTTTTTATAGTGCATTTCATTTCTTATGAATCAACATTAAAACGCCTCTTTATGTTTATCCATGCCACTGTAAATATATATATATATATATATATATATATATAATTGCCTAACGTTTCATATCCTGTGTTTTTCTTGTCTCTTACCAAATCTAGTTTCATTGCATTTATTTCTTTAATTACTTCCTCCACTTTATTTCTGCATCCTTTAATATAACATGTGCCAATTTTCAAAGTCCTTTTTCTTAGCTTTAATCGTCTTAGGGTGTTTAATTTCGAAACATTGTGTTTGGTTTTTTAGTTTTTTTTTTTTGACAGATAATTTTTGTTCAAATTTTTCTTCCTCTAGCCTTTGATAGTCCACTGTCATTCTGCAAGGTAGCAGAGCTAGTTTCGGTCCGCCCTGGGCATTTATTTCCCCAGTACCTGCCATATCTGGAGAGCGTTCCCCTAACCTCCACCTGGGGAGGTGCCCGATGGGAGACTTAGCAATACCACATGGGATTATTATTATTATTATTATTATTATTATTATTATTATTATTATTATTATTATTATTATTATTATTATATGTGTTATCAGTTGTCAACAACATAGAGAAATGGGGTTTGAAAATCAAGTAAAACAAAACAGAGTATTTAACAAATGGCCCAGATGAATTATATATTGAGGGGGTAAAGTAAAGATAAAGAAGAGCGATAGTTTCTGTTATTTGGGATCAATTATAGAGAAAAATGGAACATAAAATAAAGGAATAGTAAAAAAGGATTAGTAAGGGAGAAAAACCATAGGAATGTTAAACTCTATAGTATGGAGTAAAAACATAATTAACAGAACAAAACAACTAATTTATAAATCCATACTACAAAGTATAATGTAATATGGATCGGAAGTTTGGACAATGACACAACAACATGCCAACAGAATAACATCAGTGAAATGGATTTTTGGAGAAGAGCTGCCAGAAAATCTCGACTGGAAAAAATTATAAATACAGAAATTAGAAAATGGATGAATGCAGAAAGAAATATAATGGATGAGATTGAACACAGAAGGCTAATATGCTATGGACACATAAGAAGAATGCAGGATGGAAGATTGCTAAAGGCCGTCTATGCATGGAAAATTGAAATAAGGAACAGAAAAGGAAGACCGAAAGCAACCTGGAAGAACAACATTCAAAATTCAATGTGGAAATTTCGTGTAACAGATTAAGACACAGAGGACAGAGAACGATGGAGAACTTTAATTAAGAGAAATGTGTGGATGTTTTATTGCAAACTGATAGTCTATAAGTCCGTAGTCATTTATATATATATATAATGTCCACCGCTGTGGTCTCGAGGTAGCGTGCTGCCTTGTCACGCAGCGGGCCCGGGTTCGATCCCCGGTCAGGGCAGTTTTTCTGGGTGAGGTTTTTATCTGGGTTTTTCCTCACCTGTAAGACAAATGTCAGGAAAACTTTAAGGCCCAAACGGTCCCCGAAATCATATGGCCATCATCCTTATCATCATCGGGCACGCCGTAGCGTAGTGGTTAAGGCATTGAGCTACAGCCGGAGGGTCGAGGGTTCAAGTCCCGTTGGGGTCAGGATTTTTAAACTGACCAAAACCCTCTGGCGGCACTATGGCCCTGGGGTCGACTCAGCCTCTAACTGAAATGAGTACCAGACGCTTGTTCTGGGGTAAAGGCGGCCGTCACGCAGGGCTGACAACCCGGCTGACATAAAGTGTCGATTGTCTAGAAAAAGTGGGAGCCTTAACCTCCTACTACCCCAAGGGCCTCCTGAGGCCTGTGTGGGATCACTCACTTTACCTTTACTTACTTTACCTATCATCATCATCATCATCATCCTTCACGGGTGTGGAAAGCAACGGGAAGCTATCACACCTATAATTCCCTAGTAAAGCTGCAAGCATAGCATGAAAATGCTATGGTTGCAGTGAAGGACCTACCTTCGGACAGAATTGATATGGGTGGATATATATATATATATATATATATTTTTTTAATTTATTTATTTAATTCATGTTAATTTCTAAGATTGGTTGGAGAAACCCCTCTATGATGAGTAAAATTCTCAAAATGATTTATTATTATTATTATTATTATTATTATTATTATTATTATTATTATTCATGATCCAGGTTAAGCCTGTTGGCTCGTTTCGGTTTCATGATGCAAGCTAGATTATTATTATTGTTATTTTATTATCATCATCAACCAAATGTAGATTATTATTAAATTAAAAAATGTATTATTCTATTCTACCAGTTATATGGGTGCGAAACATGGACTCTTACTTTAAGGCTGGAGAGGAGATTGCGGGTATTTGAGAATAAAGTACTTAGGAAAATTTTTGGACCAAAGAGAGATGAACAGACAGGTGAATGGAGAAGACTTCATAACAATGAACTACATGGTCTTTATAGGAAGCCAGATATAATAAGAACAGTTAAGTCTCGTAGACTGCGATGGGCAGGACATGTTGCACGTATGGGGAATGAAAGACTTGCATGGAAGCTTCGTGTAGTGAAGCCAGAGGGAAAACGCCCAGTTGGTAGACCAAGAATGAGGTGGGAGAATAACATTAACTATGATTTGAGGAAGTAAATTATACAGGGAATGATTGGAAAGCATTAGCTCAGGATAGGGATGTATGGAGAGCTTAGTAGAAGGTCAGTAACAACTTACATCCCGTAACACTAATAAATATTCGAGATTGGACACGATATGTCTCATGCTTTTGTTTCCGTTTGTGGATGTTCGCAACTCTTAACAACAGGCAGTCACGGCCAGTCTTTGCGATTCATGGACAATATTACTGGCGTTAGTGCACCTGTTAACCTTGAACGATAAGCGAGTTGTTTACATACCGTTCAGATTCTTCAGTCTCAATGACACGCTTTCTCTATGAGTGAATATAAACTGGTATTTGTTTCTTAAGAAGTGGTTCTATTCTATATATAAATTTATCGACTTTTTGTAGTCCGACATCTTATTTTTAACTTCAATTCATGCCAAGCATTTTTATTATTTTTATTAATATTATTATTGTTATTATTATTATTATTAATATTATTCACTTCACGGGTTAGGCAAATTGCCTGTTCCGCCTCACAGTTGTTCTGTCCATCTTTTCACTGGCCTTCCTACATTTCTTGAAACTCTTGGCTTGTAGTTGAATGCTGCTGTTGGTAATCTTGATACATATTATTATTATTTTTTATTATTATTATTATTTTTATTATTATTATTATTATTATTTTAATTATTATTATTATTATTATTTTAATTATTATTATTATTATTATTACATTTCTGCATTAATAATAATCTTCTTCTTCTTCTTCTTCACGGTTTAGGCTTATTTACTAGCCTGTTCCGGCTCCAAATTGCTGCTGTTTCCATATTTTCCTTGGTCTTCCCAAACTTCTTCTTCCTCGTGGTGAATAGTTGTATGCTGCTTTTGGTATTCTATTCTCAGTCATCCTTGCCAAGTGTTCTTTCCAGTTGTTGTTCTGCATTTCTCTATTGTTGAGTTTTAATTCCTCTATTTTTAGTTGTTGTCTTAATTCTGTGTTATGTTTTTTGTCTGTTCTTTGATATCCTGCTATTGGTCTGAGGAATTTCATTTCAGCAGCTTGTATCCTGGCAGATTGTTGTGTTGTCACTGTCCATGATTTGGATCCATAAGTAATAATAGGCTCAGCCATTGTCTTGTATAATTTCATTATAGAGTCTTTCCTGGCTTTATTATTCAAAGTTCTTTTTAGTGTTCCTGTTATATAATTAAACTTATTAATTTTGTTATTTATATATGTTTCTGTTCTGCTGTGTATGATATTTCGCAACCTAGGAATTACATGTTACTACTTGTTCTATTGGTTTATTTTCTAATATTATCTTTGTCCGAACTAGATGAGCACCCTTGAACGCCATTGTTTTTATTTTTGTGAGGATATTTCCATGTTGTATTTTGTTGATATTCCATTTAGTTTATATAGCATTCTTTGTAGTTCGTCTTCTGTTTTTGCTATTAAAACCTGGTCATTTGCAAAGGCTACTGTTTTTATTACTGTATTTCCTAAGTTAATTCCCCCAGTCGTCATTTGCTTCCATGATCTTATCATGTCGTCGAAATGTTAAAAGCGTGGTTGATAGTGGACAACCTTGTCTAACTCCTCCAATTATATGTATTGGTTCCATTTGATTTATTTTTATTTTTGTTTTCTCATACATTTTGTTAATTACTGCTATCAAGTGTAGTGGAATTCCTTTTTCACTTAATATGTTCCATAATGTTGGTCTAGACACTTTATCAAAGGCCTTCTTATAATCTATAAAAAGGATGTGCGTCTCTTAAGTTGAATTCTCTTCGCTTCTCTATTATTTGTTTTGAAGTGAATACGTTGTGTGTGCAGCTTCTACCTTTCCTAAATCATGTCTGCTCTTCTGATATTATTGCATCTACTATAGTTGTTAATCTTTGGTTGATCATTTTGCTTATATTTTGTATGCTGCACATAGTAAGCTTATGCCTCTATAGTTTTCTGGCTTTGTTTTATCGCCTTTTTTAAATATTTAGATTATTTTTGCAATTTTAAATTCTTCTGGTATTGTATTTTGTTTCCATCACTTGTTATAGAATTTTAATAAGCTTTCTTGAAAATTCTTTGGGGCATTTTTTATCAGTTCTATGTTTATATTGTCTATTCCGCATGCTTTATTATTTTTACATTTCTTTAATACTAATAATGCATTAATAATAATAATAATAACAATAGAGAAATTCCGAGACAAATCGCAACCAGTAGATTTGATCTTTATTGATTTGTTAAAGGCGTATGATAGTGTACCCAGAATCTTGCTCTGGAAAGCACTAGAAAAGGCGAACATAAATGACAAAACGATTAGTATTATAGTATCATTATATTCAGAGAACAAATGCCAAATTAAGATAGGAAACAGACTTTTAGAAAAATTTCAAACATCAAAAGGTCTACTACAAGGATGTTGCTTATCACCAACGTTGCTCAAAATATATATTGATAATTGTACGAAGAACTGGTCAAGACACTGCAAATATATGGGAATTCAAATAGAAGATAATTATTACCTCCACCATTTACTATTCGCAGATGATCAGGTGATGGTTTCTCAGGATCCAGATGATGCATCTTATATGTTAAGGAAATTAGAGATACAATACAAAAAATATGGATTGCAGATAAATTATAATATCATTCATTGGATACAACAGATGAGCTAAAATATAATTCAGGATGAATACGTAATATTAAAATTGTTTAAAAATTTAGGATATATTTTAGATAAAAGTGAAAATTAAACTACAGATATTGAAAGAAGAATAACTGATGGAAGAAGAATCATTGGTATGTTTAACTCAGGGCTCTGGAATAGAAACATAATATACAGAACGAAGAAAACTATATTTCAAGTTTTGTTACAAAGCATTTTATTATATGGGTTCGAAACCTGGATAGTAAGTATAAAACAAGCCAACAAGCTGTTAGCAGTAAAAAATGGATTTTTGGAGGCGATCGACAAGAATTTCAATAAGGGATAAGGTCAGAAACAGCACAATAACGAAAATTATGCAAGTGGAAAAAAAAAAAAATTAGAAAAAGTAGAAGAAAACGTTTGAAATGATATGGACACCTCATAAGAATAGAAGAAGAGAGAATACCAAAGAAGAGCCTTAATTGGAAAGATAATGGAGGATGTGGAAGAGGCAGACCTAGAGAACGTTGAATGGATGGAGTAAGGAGAAGTATGGAAACTGGAGATTTGAGGGAAGAAGATGATCTAGACAGGAACCTCTGACGACAAATCACTTTGGGTTGAAGGAGAATCACTGTATTGTGGAATATTCCTATAAAATAATATTATTATTATTATTATTATTATTATTTTATTATTATTATTATATTATTATTATTATTATTATTATTATTATTATTATTATTATTATTATTATCTTCTTCTTCACTTCCTGGTTTAGGGAAGAGTTGCCTGTTCCGTCTTCACTAATAGATCTAAGACCATCTCTTCCGAGGACGTCCGACATCTCTTCTTCCTCTTGGAAAATAATGGAAGATTTTATTTGGTAATCTTCTTTCTTCCATTCTTTCTACATGTTCTTTCCACTGTATCTTGTTGTTAAATATCTTTTCTTTTATGGAGTAGATCTGCAGTTCTTCACGGATATCCTCGTTTCTTATCTGGTCCATTCTAGTGCAGCCTTTTACTCTTCTTAAAAATTTCATCTCGGCTGCTTGGATTTTACTTTCTTGTTTGGTAGTGGTAATCCAAGATTCACTCCCATACAAAAGGACTGGGACAGCCATTGTTTTATAAAATTTTAATTTTGTTTGTTTATGGGCTTTATTATTCAATGTTCTATTTATTGTACCACAAATAGCTTGAAACTGATGTGTTTTGTGTTCAGTATCTTCATTATACCCATAGCTGATGTCATATCCTAAACATTTAAAGTGGGATACTTGTTCAATAATTTCGTCTCTAATTACTATTTTTGCACGCAGAGTATTATTATTATTATTGTTATTATTATTATTATTATTATTATTATTATTATTATTATTATTATTATTATTATTATTATTATTATTATTATTATTATTATTATTATTATTATTATTATTATTATTATTATTATTATTATTATTATTATTATTATTATTATGTGTGCCTAGACTCCGTATAGGGACTGAGCTTGACAAGTCTTCTGTAAAATGAACACCGAGAATAGTCTTGAGAAGAACTTCAGTATACTGCAACGCAGTACAACTCCCATGGTTCTCGTGATTTCCCTCTCTCTTATCTTAGTTTAACCTCTACCTTCGTAGTTACCGTTCTTTAATGTGTCCGACCCTTGCAGGGATACGATATGTGGGGAGAGGATTTTGAACTGTAGATCACTTATGCACGAATCCTCAGTTCAATGTCGGGGCACAAAAAGTAAGACAAAGAAACACGATCCACAAACAAACTTGAATGTGGTATGGGTGATCATGGTGATCACACGGTGAATTATGTCTTATAATTTTCTTATACATGTCTTACAAGCGAGAAAAAACCCAACCAAGAGACTGGGTTGGAACGCGAAGAACTAACCAAATCCTAGGCAACATTTAACCAATAGCCTACAGATGTTTACATGCAAAAACATATATTTTCGGATATTTTCATTAGATTTGTATTATCTCAGATCAACAAAAATTCTGACTAAAATTTTAACGACATCATTATTTAATCAAATTATAGGATATTATGTTTTTATATTAGTAGTAGTGGTATTTTAATATAGGCCTATTTTGTATTTTCCTCATCGCCTGTTTTTGTGAAGGTGTACTATGCATTATTAATTATATTATTTTGGTCTGGACATCTTACCTCAATATTAATGTTGATTTGTTCTTGCCCAAATCAACATTAATATTGAGGTAAGATGTCCAGACCAAAAAAAAATAATTAAAATAACCTCAAAATGTAACTTCCTAAAATTAAATATTATGCATTATTAATTTAACAAAATATTCAGAAAAACCTGCATTTGGAACGGATTTTTTAGTCCGAAGAAGATCCTGTCCGCTATCCGATATATTAATTGTATCAGTGATAGGATATCATGCATAATTCTAAAGGGTGAACGACATGATTTTGTAAATGTACGGCCTTTGAAAAAAATGATGGCGCAACTCTTGATGATGGAAAGGTAGAGTTTTGAAGAGCGAATCACACCAGTACGTTGTTACATGCTCTGACTCGTTTGAGTATAAAACGGACGGCGTAAGTCTCTTTTTATGCAGCATTCGTATCGTTAGCTTCAGTGGAGCAGTCGGTAACATGATCTTTTTTCCGACGACGCGGGCACACGTTCGATTCTGGCCAGGTAGATTTTTTATATATTTTTTCTTATTATTATTTAATAACGTCGTTAATTTTCATAATGCCAACATGTTACCAGACTTCGTTATACAAATAAATTTGAATATATATATAACGGATAACACGCTGAGGTACAGACTCAGAGTTCTGGGTTCGAATCCCGTCCAGGCATTTATTTCTCTTATCATACCATATATATACTTACTCACTGGCACTATCGAACCCGTAGGTTCATGGCTGCGCGGACATACGCTCTCCATACATCCCTATCCTGAGCTAATACTTTCCAAACATTCTCTGTATAATCTACTTCCCTCATATCATAGTTAATGTTATTCTCCCACCTCATTCTTGGTCTACCAACTGGGCGTTTTCACTCTGGCTTTCCTACAAGAAGCTTCCATGCAAGTCTTTCATTCCCCATACATGCAACATGTCCTGCCCATCGCAGTCTACGAGACTTAACTGTTCTTATTATATCTGGCTTCCTATAAAGACCATGTAGTTCATTGTTATGTAGTCTTCTCCATTCGCCTGTCTGTTCATCTCTCTTTGGTCCAAAAATTTTCCTAAGTACTTTATTCTCAAATACTTTTAATCTCCTTTCCTCCCTTAAAGTAAGAGTCCATGTTTCGCACCCATATAATATAACTGGTAGAATAATAGTTTTATATATTTTCAGTTTAACGTTTTTTGAAAGGAGTTGGGATATCAAGAATCTCTGATATATATATATATATATATATATCCATATTAATTCTGCCCGATGGCAGGTCCATGCTATGCTTACAGCTTTACTAGGGAATTGTACGTGTGGTAGCTTCCCGTTGCTTTCCACATCGGTGAAGGATGATGATGATAATGATAAGGATGATGATGACCATATGATTTCGGGAACCGTTGGGCCTTAAAACTTCCCTGGCATTTGTCTTACAGGTGAGGAAAAACCCCGATAAAAACCTTACCCAGAAAAACTGCCCCGACCGGGGATCGAACCCGGGCCCGCTGCATGACAAGGCAGCATGCTACCTCGAGATCACGGCTGTGGATATATATATATATATATATATATATATATATATATATATGAAAATATTCCCGGTTGCCACAGGCTCATGGGTGAGATTTTTTCGGGGTTTTTCCTCACCTGTAAGTTAAATGTTAGGAAACTAGGGCCCAACGGTCCCAAAAAATCATCCGACCATCTTCATCCTTATCATTATCGTCATCATCATCACCATCATCATTCTACACCGGTGTGGAAAGAAACGGGAAGTTACCACACCTACAGTTCCCTGGTAAAGCTGCAAAGCATAGCATGAAAATGCTATGATTACGTGAAGGACCTGCCCTCAGGCAGAATTACTATGGAATGGAATATATGGAAATAAATAAATGAAAGGAAACAGCTCATATATATTGGCAATGAAGGCAAATATGATATAAAACAAAAACGAAATGCTTGAGTCGGGATTTGAACCTAAGTCTCTAAACTCTGTACGTTTAGCGCCCTAACTTGGGTAGCTCAGGTCGTTTGGGCGCTAAACGTACAGAGTTTAGAGACTTAGGTTCAAATCCCAACTCAAGCATACGGTTTTCTTTTCATATATATATATATATATATATATATATAAAATGAATAACGATTTTAACGTTTGATTACTTTTGTTTACAAAACACATGGTATAATAAAATTATTTATTTCCATTATTAATACAAAATGCGTCTGATTTATTTCATTATACAAGTAAGTCCTGAAGTACTGCATCGCTTGATACAGACAATTTCTAGGAGAGATGGTTGTGGTCTAGTGGAGAGAGCTTCAGTTTCCCGTGCATGAGGTCGCGTGTTCGATCCTGCTGTCATACTTTTCCTTTCTCTCTCTCGTCCTTATTTCAATTAATTTTCTTTCTTTTGTTTCATTTCTTTTGCTTTATTTTATTTTCAGTATTTACCGCAATACCTATTTACACTATTTTTTTTTCCATTGCATGACACACAACGAAATTAAAACGGATTTAGTTTCTCAAATAGTAGTATAGTTGTGAACCAAATAGCCGATCTCTAATCATGAGCAGTGGCTTCGTTCTGAGACTTGAAAATTATATGTGCGCCATTAATTATTTCAAAGGCTGTACATGCTCCCACAGAAGATAAAGATGACAAAATCAAGGATGAGTTTCTATGGAGAATTAGATTGCGTATTTGATAGTCTTTCACGATCTCATAAAAAATTGTCTTAGAAGATATTAATGCAAAACCAACAGATATAATGAGAATACTTAAGTCTCGTAGACTGCGAAGAGCAGGACATGTGGCACGAATGAAAAACGTGCATGGAAGCTTCTTATAAGAAAACCAGAGGGAAAACGCCCAGTTGGTAGACCAAGAATGAGGTGACAGAACACCTTAAACCATGATTTGAAGGAAGCATATTATACAGGGAATTATTGGCAAACATTAGCTCAGGATAGGGATATATGGAGAGATTATGAACCTACGGATTCGATAGTGCGAGTGAGTTAGTTATTCCATAATTTTAATATCTGCACAATTTGACGCTGGTGAAATGAATGAAAAGACCTCAGGGCTTACGCCTTTAACCCCATAATGTAAAATAAACAACAATAATAATGATAATAATGATCATCATCACGATTTCATGGCTTAAGCTATTAAGTCTTGATACGGTATCATAGATTTTCATTGACTATTTAAATCATGCCACAACTGCTAGTCAATGACCAATCACGTTTCAATGAATGTTGTTTTACAACCAATGACAGTCGTGTTTCACCTCGCTCTTTATCAATTTCTCTTTATCAGCTCCTGCTTTTGTGATAAAGAAAGCTCCTCCTTTTTAATGTTCTGAACAGGTCAAAGCATTATTTTTCTCCAACAAATACATTGAATATAGCAAATAATTAAAAGATTCCTTGATTTTACTGAGTTGTTTACTAAAAAAACAAATGAATAACCCGTAATGTTGATTATGATATATAGTTTGATGTGTTTCATTATTTCTCCACTTGGGTGCACTCTTACAATATATATATCTATCTATCTTCGGGTTTTTACAGCTGCTGCCGTCTTCCCGTGCCAAACCTCCAAAGCCTACGGTCTTGGGCATCTTCGATGCTTAGCCCTCTAGCTTGCATTACTGTCATGTTTTCCTTCCATGTTAACCTTGGTCTCCCTCTTTTATTCTTTATGTTCGGATGTCATTCATATAGTTGCTTCGGCCATCGCTCATCTTCCATTCTTAAGACATGTCCTAACCACTTTAATTCCTTCTCCTCAATTCTTTCAATTATGCTTTCTTCTGCTTCCATTATGTTTCTAATTTCCTTATTTGTGACATGTTCTAATCTAGACTTTCTAGCACTTCTCCGTAAATAATCCATTTCTAGAGCTATTAGTCTATTCTTGTAGTACTTATTGATTGTCCATACCTCACTTCCATACATTGCAACAGATTCCACCAATGTTTTACCAATATATTTTTTTTTGTGTTTCCAAATATGCTTATCCCCACTCTTACAATATTGCGATATTATTTGGCAGTAAATAATATGATCAAGCAGCAGTGAGCGAACATAGCCTCACATTTCTGATTTGTTTTCAAACATCGCCATTTACATTAAATATATAAATATTTTAAAATAACTATAGTTAAACAATGTTTGTGAGTAAACAGCTTAATTTTATTCGTTAAATAGTCCTAACAAATTCCACTCTTGTTTCCAAATTCTCTAGATAAATTGGAAATCACTCGTGGCATTTACTTATGAAAATTTGCATCCACCTCTTTATCGACGTACTAACATTTCTTCTGCCTTCTATAATCTAAAATTATTTCTGTTATTCGGGCTGCTTTAATTGTCTGAACACGCTCTCTCCATTTTTTCCTAAATTGGTATATTTTATTCATCAGTTCTTGAGATATTTAATTTATTCCTGATTTTACTTTCTGTACCCAAAAGCGTGCAACTAGCTATCATGTTTAAAAAATATCATTTCTGCTACTTCTATTGGTCTCTTCTCTTTGGTTAAAGTACAAAACTCTCAAACATATAGCTTTTGCTTTTTAAGATTATCAAGAATTAGACTGTTTTTAATGAGAATTTTAGTTTTATTGTCAATTTCTTTTGCCTTCTTCCTCTAATAATATTCACCGTTACAGGAATACTTCATCTACAAAATAGGAATAAAGACTCTACTATCCAACATCATGGTTATATACAAGTGAAACAAAAGGGCTATTGTGATAGAATAGATAATGCAAGAAATATTTGCCAATAGGGATAGGCATGATCTTGTAGAACTTCAGTTTAGTTTCGTCGCTACGTGCGCTTCCCTTTTTACTATTTTTTTTCTTTCTGTATTTTTTTCCTTTTCTATTTTGCGCATGCAACTTGATGGTATATTCCCTACTGTCAGGTTTTGCATCAGGTTCGATACCTCTACTTCGTCTGGTCAGTGCTAACATCTGTGCTAGTACACCTCGTATTGACTGAAATTATTGTTTGAAGGTAATGCTATCTTGTCTTCCTTCCTCGTTCAGCCACTCGTTGTCTTCAGTACATGGGTAGTGAAAATACGCCATTTGTGGACACGTGGATGGTTATCTAGTGTAAGCCTTCTTTCTGTAAAACACTATGTAAAGTTATATAACACGAAGTGAATATTGAAGAATAATTATTTAATTTATTAAAAGTTATTATTGTGCGTGGTAAAGAAACTTAAAGTGATCAAAGAAATATTATTTTTAACTTACTAATTACAGTCCACTTGCTTATTCTTATATTTTTGTACTCTTCACGAATCTCTGAACTGAGATTTGGCTACACCAGTTTTTCTTCTAGTATATTTCAATTATCTCTTAATTTTGCCATACATAAAGTTTAATTTAGTAAGTTCGTTAAATATGTCTTATTTCTTAAAATTGTAGATATCACAACCAGATAGTTAAAGCTATTAGTTTTCCATAAATATAACTTTGGTTTGTGATGTATCTATAGAGTTTTTCACGTCTAGAAAATAGCATTGCTCCTATGCAGCAATTCTTGCTAGTAAACCTGTCCCTTTATATGATATTGATTTATCAATTCATTAATTTGAAATAAATAATTAAGTTAATTAGTTACACCTACAGATATACCAATTTATTTATGCCCGATTTATGGAACAAGTACCATAAGAAACAAATAATTATCACTCATATATTTATTAAAGTTATGTGTGAACTCAATTACCGGAACAGCGGCTTGTGGAGTAGCCACTGAACCAGCCTCTTTCAAAGAAACTTGGAGATAATTATATTTCCATCTCTGTAACTCATCTGCGGTGTTAAATGACAACAGCGTTCCCTTAAGAGCAATATTATTTTCTAGACGTGAAATACCTATAATCCTTTTCAAAGATACTTAGGCCTACTTACTTAATACTTAATACAGGCTTTCCACTTTACAGCAGTTTGCTCTTGATTCCTTCTCTCCAGAGATTCCTATCTTCCCATTGACCATCTTCCATACCCCTCTTCATCATGGCATCATATATTCCCTCATACCATGCTCTTCTACTTCTCCCCCTCTTCCTTCTGCCTGGCACCATCCAATCCACACCTGTTTTAGGCCACTGGTCTTCCGACATCCGTTGTACATGTTCATACCACTGTAGAGCTCTCTTTGTTATCCTATCGATAACAGTTTCTTGTTCATCCATTTCCTATCTGATATATGTATTTCGAATATGTTGTAGCCTGGATATTCTCACACTTCTCCGTAATTCATCCATTTCTGTCGCCAAGATTCTTTTCTGCATCCTTTCAATTATTGTCCAGCTTTCTGATCCATATGTAAGTATACTTTCTATCATTGTCTGTATAATCTCTTTTTTGTTTTTCTGGTCAAATTTCTATTCCATAAAATACCATTCAGGGATCTAATCGCCTTCCTTGCACAATTTACTCCGTTAATAATATATTTTTCACAAGTACCAGATTTATCTATTATAGATCCAAGATATTTAAATTCTTCAACACATTTAATTATATTATTTATTTGTAGGTCTTCTGAATTTCCTCCAATTACCATATATTCTGTTTTAATATAGTTTATCTGCAGTCCACCTACCTCAAATGCATCGACCAACTTTCTGATCATATATTCTATATCTTCTTTATCTTGTCATCAGCGAATAATAAATTGTGCAGTAAATGGCCATTAATGTTGATTCCCATTCCCCTACATAACTTATTCCATTTCATTAATACATCTTCTAAATATATCTTGAACATGTTGGTGATATCCCCCATCCTTGTCTTAATCCTTTTGTTATATCAAACTCTGAGGATACTCTATTTCCAACCTTAATACTTGCTTTACAATCATTCATTCTTTTTATAAAATGTACAAGAGCTTTAGGTATTCCAAACTTCTCCATTGCCACCCACAGTTTGTTGATGGGTACAGAGTCATATGCCTTTTCCAGGTCTATAAATGACATATGCACTTCTTTTCCTTTAGCAAACATCTTTTCTATAATCTGCCTAATCACAAATATATTATCAAGGCACGATTTACCTGCTGTGAAACCTGTTTGTTCTTCTGAAGATAATAATTTGATTTTCGGCTCAACTGCACTTCTACTAGCTTGATTTTTCAGTTAGGCCCTATATTGTTGTAAACTATAGCTCTTCTTCTGTATTTACTAACATTATTTAATATTTTAAACTTTTTCAAACAATTTTATAACATTATTAGACAATTTTGCAGTATTTATTTAAATATGCAAATCACAATATTATGACACTGTTAGACAATATTGTAATGCTAACTGCTATTTTCTCCACAGAGTTATTACTTTATTTGTCCACCGCTGTGGTCTCGAGATAGCGTACTGCCTTGTCACGCAGCGGGCCCGGGTTCGATCCCCGGTTGGGACAGTTTTTCTGGGTGAAGTTTTTATCGGGGTTTTTCCTCAACTTTAAGACAAATGTCAAGAAAACGTTAAGGCCCAAACTGTCCCCGAAACCATATGGCCATCGCAATCATCATCATTCATATTCATCTTAGATTAAGCTTAAGATTAGGGACTCTCCTAGCGCACATCTATCACCATCATCATCACATTATCGGAGTAACGTAACTCCGCCTTCCAGGAGCCCCAACCTCAGAAGTGGGTTACAAGTACGCCATGTCAGGAGAAAACACCAGGAATGTCGAAAGACAACCTGCGGCATTTGCAAAAAAAAGTATTACTTAGTCTATGATTTTCTATCACTGTTTTGGGTTATCGTTGGTTGGATTAGCGTTAGGGAGTGATAAGTAAGTGTACACCCATTTTTAATAAACGTTTGGTAATTTTAATGTTATTTAATATACTTTTTAAACATAGATTTGGGGATTTATTGCAAATAATGGTCATTTAAATTTCATAGCGACGGACAGTAATCGAGGTTGATAATCGATATGTGGTTCGATTGTGGGTTATCGCTGGCTCTATAAACTCTGGCGCATGCGCACTGTTGTTTTATAGGGCTTTGAAAACATTTCACGCTAGTTTAAGTGCAGTTTTTCCTCGTTTTCTTTATTGATATATCATTTTTATAGATATTACATAATTGCGAGACATGGCCCACTATTTTAAAGGGAGCAGAAAATATTGCTATTATTTAAGAATAGAGTTCGAACGAAATTTTTTGGACCAAAACAATAGGAGAGCGGATAGATGAATGGAGAAGAATACTTAACAGTGAGCTAGATGATACTTATTGGACGTCAGATATAATAAGAGTTTAGTATCGTAGACTTGCGAAGGGTAGGACATGTGCCAGGAATGGGGAATGAAAAATGAAAAATGGGCATGTAAATTTCTAATAGGAAAA
>JASPKZ010005976.1:0-15616 GCA_030220185.1 Diploptera punctata
TAAAATCCAGTTCACGTTGTACTCTTTGCCGAAAAGTTAGCGAACATTTCAATTGGAATAGGACAAAAACTGTTAGTGCCAAGACCTTTTTTTAAATGGGCATGCGCTTGAAAAATGCACTTTGAGAAAAAAACTACACAGTTATTCATACTTCTGACTGCCATTTACCGGCCTAAAGCTCCTAAGCGCTCGAGATTTAAATGTCTCATGCCGGCCAAACGCTCTAAAGTGCCCTTGATGAAAAGCATCTTAAAAAAATATTGCGTCGTGCGTACAGAAAACGGATCTCTTTATGCAGGTGTGATGAGTAGGCATTCCTGCACGTGTGTAAGGATAAACACTTATATAGGTCACTGATAAATGAAGTTTACTACTATCTACTTCCTTGAGGGCTCATTGAGTTTTTAACTCATGACCTCTCGCACCTCGCGTAAAAAGTCGATACGGGGTGTGGAGATTTTATAGCTAGTTTTAGAAGATAGTACTGAATATGTGTCATATTGTTCGTCAGAGGAGATGAGGATGATCATATACTGTTATGAATATGGGACAGATTATGGAAGACAACTTGAAAGAATTGAAGACAGAGGCCAACGGTTCTAGGTGCGGATCTGAAATGGAAAAATACACAAATTTCAAAGACTTAGAAGTACCGACATTTTTCAGGATTGTTTCCAGGGTCTATACACAAGTCTACCAGTTGGCCCAGCATTGAAAAAACAATTTTTTATATTTTGAGTTTTCTTACTACTTACTCACTCGGCACTATAGAACCCGTAGGTCATGGCCGCTGGGACCATAAGCTCTCTCCATACATCCCTATCCTGAGGCAACTGCTCTCCAATCATATCCCGTATAATCCTATTCCCAATCTAATATTCCCTCAGCAGCATAGTTAATGTTTGTGCTCACACACCTCATTCGTGGGCTACCAACAGGCGTTTTCCGTCTGGCTTTCCTAAAGAAGGTTCCATGTCACGTCTTTCATCATGCTTTCATGCCCCATACGCGCATCATGCCTGCTGGGCCCACTCGCAATCTATGAGACTTAAACTGATTCTTATTATATCTGGCTTCTATAAAAAAAAACCATGTAGTTTTCCATTGTTATGTAGTCTTGGCTCCATTCACCTGTTGTTCATCTCTCTTGGTCCAAAAATTTTCCTAAGAACTTTATTCTCAAATACTCGTAATCTCCTTTCCTCCCTTAAAGTAAGAGTCCATGTTTCGCACCCATATAATATAACTGGTAGAATAATAGTTTTATATATTTTTCAGCTTAACATTTTTTGAAAGGAGTTGGGACATCAAAAGTCTCTGCAATGATTTCTAATGGATTTTTAAACAAAGTGCAGAAGAAAGCAATACGTATGCAGCTTTATCCAAAGAAAAGCTGAACAATCGTAACAAAACTGGTGAAGAAACAATGCAGAAGAACTACGAGCCTGTAGGAATTCTGATTTATATGGGCCTTGTTGACCTTACAGAAAATTGACGGATTATTTTCAAGGCGATTTCTGTGTCTGCCCTATAGTAAGACAAGCCATGACACTAAAACGATTCAAAAAATTGTACCAATATTTACATCTGAATGATGATGAACAAAGATCTGACCAGCAGAGCAAAAATGTTGACGTTTTCTATAAAGCAAGACCAGCTCTAGATCTAATGGAAGAATTCAGACAGATGTACATACCACGCCTATGGACGAGGCAATGATCGGTTTCAAAAGGAGGTTTTTTTGTGAAACAATATCTACCTGGAAAAGCCAACTAAATGGGAGATCAAGGCTTGGGGCCTAGCTGACAGTGCCAATGGTTATCTTCTGAAATGTGAAATTTATAAAGGAAAAAAAAGAAATTCGACCACAGGATCTTTTACTAGGGGAACAGGTTTGTACTGCAACTTACAGAAAATTTCTGGGAAATTGGCATCCAACCTTTATTTGACAATTTTTTTTTCAGCATCACAAATCTTATGAAAATGTTACTGGCGTAAGACACTTATAGCTGTGGCACTAAAAGGGGCAAACAGAAAGAATTGGCCAGCCGAATTTAGAAAACCAACTCTTTTGAAATTAAAGAGGGAGTCCAGAAAAATGCAGCATAAAGATTGACGTGCGGTAGTGTGGCAATAGAAAATCGTGTGTTCTTCTTCTTCTCCTTTCTAACGATTTCCGATCCCCGGACTGATGGTTCATGTCACAGAACAAACAGAAAAAGGCAATGAGAAAAAGAAATTCCGTGTCCCTAATGTCGTCATAATAATTAACACGAAGAAGCACCGTGAAGCCGTGGATAATTAAGTGATCAGAACGCGAATATTATGGTGTGGTGCCGATTTTTTAAAAAATTGGTGGGAGTTTCTGTTACATTTTGTCCTAAATGTGTGTATTGTGAACTGTTTCATCACCAATCTGATTTGACCTGACAAACCAGCTCTCGAGTACAGCACACGGAGAAACTTGGTGCGTCAGCTAATAAGTACGTTTCATATCTCGCAAGGCGTACAGGCAGCAAGAGAAGTTTGCCCATCGGAACTGCAATCTCCTAAACTTTTTCATTCTTTGGAAAAAATATCAGGCCGTGCAAAAGTGTTGTGCTTTGTGTATAGAGAAAAATAAAAAGCTCCATCTGGAAGGATAAACAGACAACATTTAAGTGTAAACGTGTCACCTTCCATTGTGCCGCGTGGGCTGTGTCTTTTGGAATACCACCAGCAGCGAAATGTGGGGAGGGCAAAATTAGGTGAGTAACGTTATACATGCATACCAATATAGTAGATTAGCATTATAAAATAATTATGATCCTATCTTTTTCAGTTTAATGTTTATGATTTGTTTTCTTAATGGGGGGACATAGATTCTGCTTATAGGTATCTAAATTTAAATGCCCATTAAAAAACCCCGGCCATCCTGTCCTAGTAGGAGAAACGGTAAATGGGAGCGGCAAAGTTCCAATTTCTGTCTTGAACAAATATTTCTTTTGGACCTTTGTGCCAAACTGTATGGTGGAGACCTCTCATTATGTGGGGCACGCCGCTAGCGTAGTGGTTAAGAAGGCACTGAGCTACAAGCCGGAGGGTCGAGGGTTCAAGTCCCGTTGGGGTCAGGATTTTTAAACTGACCCAAACCCTCTGGCGGCACTATGGCCCTGGGGTCGACTCAGCCTCTAACGGAAATGAGTACCAGACGCTTGTTCTGGGGTAAAGGCGGCCGTCACGCAGGGCTGACAACCCGGCTGACATCAAGTGCCGATTGTCTAGAAAAAGTGGGAGCCTTAACCTCCTACTACCCCAAAGGCCTCCTGAGGCCTGTTGTGGGATCACTTTACTTTACTTTATGCCGAATATGTAACATACAATTTTTATATATCATGTACCATTTCGTAATATGTATTTATTCATATTGGGGGTTTCTGTAGGAATAAGAAAGTGGAGACAATATCAAATATACAAATGAAACATAGAGGTGCAACAGCTGTATAAAATAAATAGTTCCAGCTTTTCACGCCAGATAGCATTCTATTAGAAATCCTCCTCAGAGTAAACCCTTCCTCCTCCTAACAGACCTCGAACAACCCGCTTGTCTTCTTAACATAAGTGAAAACTTAAATTTGTTTAAGCCAGAAACATTACATGCAATCAAAGGAAATCTGTTAAAACATAAAAAAATTCAAATATTATTAAACAAAAGTTATCTTTAAGGCTTTGATTTTATCTTGTTTCTAAAAAGTACGTACTTACTCACTGGCACTATCGAACCCGTAGGTTCATGGCCGCGCGGACATAAGCCCTCCATACATCCCTATCCTGAGCTAATGCTTTCCAATCATTCCCTGTATAATCCACTTCCTTCAAATCATAGTTAATGTTGTTCTCCCACCGCATTCTTGGTCTACCAACTGGGCGTTTTCCCTCTGGCTTTCCTACAAGAAGCTTCCATGCACGTCTTTCATACCCCATACGCGCAACGTGTCTTGTCGATCGCAGTGTACGAGACTTAACTGTTCTTATTATATCTGGCTTCCTATAAAGACCATGTAGTTCATTGTTATGTAGTCTTCCTCCATTCACCTGTCTGTTCATCTCTCTTTGGTCCAAAAAAATTCCTAAGTACTTTATTCTCAAATACTCGTAATCTCTTTTCCTCCCTTAAAGTAAGAGTCCATGTTTCGCACCCTTATAATATAACAGGTACAATAATAGTTTTGTATATATTTTCAGTTTAACGTTTTTTTGAAAGGAATTGGGACATCAAGAGTCTCTGCAATGCATAATAGCACGCATTTCCACAATTGAGCCTACGTTTAAGTTCTTTGTGCATCTCATTTATATTTGTGATTGTTGTTTCTAGGTATTTGAAATCAGCCACTTCCTCAGAATCTCCCTCATTTGCCATTAGCTGTCCATTTCCATTATACAATGTATTCTACGTAAGTACTTATATATTATAAATTTCACTATTTTCTATAAGCTTTTAGAAGCAACTTAAACGAATTATTTATTAACCGAATTAATATGTAAAATACATTTTGACTTTTCCACGTTTAGGAATTTGTGCAAGTGTATTCGGATGTCTGGGAATGTACATTACAGCCCTACCTATCGGTAATTTACTACAACTTCTCGCATGCGCATTATCACTATGCTATGCATTGTCATCTCCTGGCTTCCCTCTATCGTAGCGTTGGGCCCAACCAGTTCATTTGGAAAAGTAGTTCGTTCACTCGCACTCACTTTTGTGAACCATTCAATTGAACTAGTTCGTTCACAAAATTTAGCGAAGCCCTTCTTCATTCAATCGCAAAAAAAAAAAAAACTTCCATTTCTGCATATTGAAAAAACTTTACCGTATCACCAACAGATGGCATAGCTATGTCCATTCGAAACCCGCACGGATTCTCCAGGAAGAGACGAATCTGTGTGACTTGACATTAACCTATGGTAGCTGTAAATTTTATTTAAAGATAAACATAAATAATACCAACCAAATTAATGTAAATTCTGCTCAAATTTATTTGAGTATGAACAATTCTAACAAGACTGCTACCATGTTTTTGTTTATTTTATAATTATTTATACCTCCTTGTTTTTATTTTTTGTTATAACTGTATTATATGCGTAATATTTCTTTAAATACAAAGATACAAAATCGTACTATTGACAATTACTTGATGTTAAATCTTTACAAAATATAAAGAGAGTGAGCACAATAAAAGCTCCTTATTCGCGGGGGATATGTTCCGCAAATATGGAATGATAATTTGTATGGTGATATGTTCCAAGGTTCCAAAATACAATAAAATGATAAAAAATAAAATTAATTTATTGAGAGATTTTGAGCAATTGCCAATTTTAGGGAAGGGCTTAAAGAACTTAGTAATTTTTTCCTGTTTTGCGCATTTTAAAAGGTCTTGCAATTTAGATTGATATTCAGCCATAGCATTAACAATTTGCCTTCTAAAAATAAGACTTATTTCCGTAGACGGATCAATTTTCATGAAGAAATAACAAGAACAATGATATACCGATCGTGGCGATGGAGGCATTTATCGAAGTACATATCAGCACGTGAAATACAACAGCTTTTAACAATGAACTTAAGGTTCGTTTTGTTATTTATTTGTCCATTTGGTTTCAATCACTATTTGTAAGTAAAAGCCGCCTTGGCACCTGTCTGCAGTAAAAAAAAAAAAAAAACATCTGATGGTTAATAAAGAGCGTGTTCTAAGGCTGGACATTAGCGTTGTGCCCAACTAGTTCATTTCGAGAAATAGTTCGTTCACTCGCAAAAAAACAAAAAGAAAAAACAATATGGGTTGGAGGGGGAAGCACGAAGGCACGAGCATGGGGTGACTTGACGTTAACCAACCACGTGGTAGCTGTGAATTTTAAAAATAAACGTAAATAGTTCTGTAAATTCTATTTTAATTTATTTGAGTATGAAAAATTCTAATATGACTGCTATCATCCTTTTGTTTATTTTATAATTATTTATACCTCCTTTTTATTTCTGTTATAACTGTATTATTTGCATAATTGCATTTATGTACAGATTTTCAATGTTTACATATTTTATTTCAAGTTGTAAATGTTAATAAAAAAACAAAATCGTAACTCTATAATTTGAAAAAAAGTGGGGAGTATTTTAAAACTTTTGAGGAAGATATATTTTATTTATTTAGCCCTCAGGGGTCCTCATCTAGGGGATATGTGGATGGCGACCACAAGGTGCCCAAGCTGTGCAAAACATTTCTTCCACTTACTCGTGTTTTGCACTCTTTTAACTTTACTATCTAACCTCTCTTGGTTAACTCTTGTTTTTCTCGACCCCGACGCTATTAGGGCATCCGAGGGCTAGGGAGTCCTTCCTTTCTTCCATTTCTTCTTTCCTTTATTTTCTTTTCTTCTCCAGAAAGCCTGACCAGAGGCTATAAGATGACAGCCCCATCACTGGTCTTGCCTTCCTTTGGCCAGCAACCAATCGAAGGGACTATTATTATGCTTTCAAGTCTTATATGAGAATTTCCCATAAGGGAAAATTTTCTATAGGATCGTAACAGGCCTTGGCCTAATACTTGAAAGGAAGAAGATTTTATTTATATATGTGTTATTTACTCATATTATTTGCATAATAGTTCTTTAAAAATGAAGAAAATATGCAAAATCGTACAACTGGCAATTACTTGATCTTAATCTTTAAAACCTCTAAACTAAAAATATAAAGAGGGTGAATACTGGGCAGGCCAACAAAATTTAGCCTTGTGTGTGCACTTTTACAGAATGGCTTCTAATTCGCGATCAAGAAAAAGTAGTGAAATTTGGGGTTTCTTCGCCGATTTAGGCGATGGTAAAGCAAAGTGTAACTTTTGTTCTAAACACAGTTTCATTCAGGGGGCGGGATGCTTTTAAACTTGAACGGCATATTCGCCCTAAATGTTTAGCAAGGTAAGATTTTTACTAAATTTTGCAACAGCTTTTTGTAAACATAGTAAATTATGTTGTTTTAAAACTTGGATAAAATAGATTTTTATTAAATACTTTCGGAATTCCAGTAAAAAAATGTAAAGTGATTGTAATATTAGACTACATTAGATTTGTAGCATTAGTAATGCCGTAGTCAAAAGGAGTAATCCCTGAGTAATGCTGCGTATGAGTGATGACGTCAGCAAGAGCGGGAAGGTGCCGTAATTTACATGTACTGAATGAATGAGCGTGTCGAATGTTGAGAGTTTGAAGTACAACTGAATGTTTAAAGCCAGTTCACTCTGTCAAGGTACTTCGTTCCTCTAATACACTTCACTCTTCCAAGATAGTTCGTTCTTTCATACCACTTCGTTCATCTAAAACACTTCACTCTTCTAAGATAGTTCGTTCTTTTATACCACTTTGTTCTTCCAAGGTAGTTCGTTCTTCTCAGACACTCACTGCGGTATGGATGACGTAGGAAAGAGGCGGGGACATGCAAGGTCGATGGGCGGAGAAATGTAGAGTAATCAACGCATGAGCGAAAGTTGATTTGGAGTGAGACATCTATGATCTAGAGCTTGAAATAAAAAGTAAATTTTAATTTTAAGTAGCAGTAGTGAACTCTGAACTGGCAGTTCACTAAAAGTGAGTAACTTTTTGACACTTCACAGTAATGAAGCGTTATTTTTTAAACGACTCACTCTCGAATTACCCATCACTACTCTATCGTGAATTAACGTTATTTGTAAACATCGGTAGAAGTAATTGCTGGTTTTAGTATTTCCATAAATAAAGGTGAGAAATTATTTTTTTATTTATTTGTAGGTAATATGTTTTATTCGTAATCAATATAAATGTTCATAAGATATTATATATTTTTTGTTATTAACTATTTAATATACCTCATGCTATTTGAATTGAGGTTAGAGTTGGAAAGTGTTTAGTCATTGAAAGAAATGTTATTAATTCGAAATGAAATTTAAATTTATTTCAGATGTTTCTTACACGATCTGAATATGATAGAGGCGTCAACACATTTTCTCTCGAAGGAAGATTATTCCAAGTAAGTTAACCCTCAACTGGTAGGGTGAAATTTGTGTTACATAACTGGTAGGGTGGGGTCATTATGACCCTGATAATATAATAAAGGAAATGCATACATTTGGACTTTATTATTTGACTATATCTGACAAAATATATTAACCTAATAAATTACAACCTCTTCACACCTAATTTTAACTAAGTACATCACGTCTAAATAACAGAATTTAATTTACTTTTCTTGGAGTGCATTAAAAATATATTTTAGACATAGACTGTACATTCAGACATATAAATTGGCTATATAATAAACAACATGTACGAATTACACTAATATAGTAAACCAAGATCAATTACACAGGAATAACAATATTAAATCTAATTAATTTGCATCATTTAGTAACAAAACAGAAGAACAAAGAACTGGAATTTGAAACTTGGTAAATCTCAATAATCACTCTGGGACTATAAAAAATAATTGTAATAAATTATCCTATCATTCTAATCAGGAGACAGATCATAATTCCAACTGAGTAGTAACTCCATTCATCATATACCTAAATTGACAATGTTATTCAAAAACAGTCAGGACAGAGATTTTAGCACATCCTGCACATAGCGGTTTCATACACATTTCACAATTTGTTCCAGCTTTCCCATTCCGACCACGAGGACAGGAAGAACATCTTTTCCTTTTTCCTGGAGTCATGGTAGGCCCTGCTTCTTTTTCTGTACTTGGGCCCGATATACCACCAATTTTCCCAATCATCTGCCGGAGTTCACGATGCTACTTCTGCGAACAAGTTCAGGATGCACAAGTGATTTTGTGAGAGCAATAATGAATTGACGCCTGGTAATGGAATTTGCCTCTTTTCTGCTTGTCATAAGTATATGACCATTTACTGTAGCGATATCCATTATGGCAAAAAATATCACCATTGGCCATCGTCTCGTCCTTCGAGCAGTAGAATAGGTTGAAACTTTCCGATCCAAGGAACCAACTCTACCTTTGGTCATGTTATAGAATTGTATTATTTCCGGCTTTTGTGTATCGCTATCGATACATTTGGTGTGATACATAGTGGAATTCAGAATGACAGCTTTGTTCTTTTTTGGAACATGTGATACAAGGGTATTCTGTCTATAGAAGCCAAATACAGATCAACCTACAGTTATTTTCTTCCGTGGAAGAAATTCTGCAGGAATTTGTCTCTTATTTTTCCTAACCGTTCCCACATAGATCAATCCTCTATTATTCAGTTCATCAGCCACTTCTATAGACGAAAACCAACTGTCCCCCGTAATGTTTCTACCTCTTTTCCGAGGTTGGAATAATTGCTTGTTTTCCTTTCTATTCCTTAATTTGTGTGTGTTACAATAATATCTAGAATGTCATCTGTAAGAAGAAAACTCCAAGCAAGTTTCTGATTCTAAAGTGTGGGATTCCTTAGCATTTCCACGAATTCCAGGAAGATGTGTAATGATATTGGGTTGAGCGGTGCGTCCTCGTAACACGAGATTATGACTCCATTTGTATTTATCTTTACTATACATGAAAGCTGTATCGTCAACATCAAGATTACCATCCACATCATCGTCATCAGAATTGCCACTTTGTTCACTATCAGTGTCGTGTTCACTCTCAATAACAAAATTTTCATCAACTTCATTCTCATATTCATCATCTGATTCATTCAAAATTCGAGTTGACTCTTCATAGTTAGGTTTTACACATCGTTCACTATAAAAAATAAATTCAGAAATGAATACAAGTGTATCCTGAAATAATAATGAAAGAAATCATTATTCTGCTAAATGAAAACATACTTACGTTTAAGGTAGGCTGGGGTCAACGTGACCCGAAAAGCGCAAGACGTTAAAGAAATTGAAATAACACAAAAATGCAAAAACACAATGAAACTTCCACTTCGTCCAAGGTTCCAGAATAGACTGAGGATAGAGTACACAACGTTTCAGGTAGAAAATGTTTTTGGTATATGAGAAAGAGCGTTTCCAAATAATAGCCTGGGTCATTCTAACACCACCCTACCAGTTGAGGGTTAATATTATAACCATCTTCTTCAGATAGGAATTGTGTTGCATACATTTAAATATCTATCAAATCGGTTTTACTTTATAGGTTATTTTACATCTCCACGCATTCATATAGAGGCGTTACTGTGGGTTGGTTAAGAATAATTTACTGATATTTGGAGGGTCAGCATAAAATATTCTTTAAAAAATATTTGCATCAAATACAAATCTCAAACCTCAAATAAGAGCTATCTGGGAAAAAGATCCACAATAAATTTTCCAAGTCCTACAGAATAACAGTGTGCATGCAGAACAGTTTATAGAGTTTTCACTAGATGTATCCACATATGTGTGAAGTCCTACAAAAGTTTATAGAATTGTCTCTAGATGGAACCACGTAGCTGTGAAATCGGGGATCAAGTCTAATATTTGTCGCTCATGTTTTTTCCATACAACATTTGGAAAAACTAGCGTGCCATATTTTCAAAGTCCTATAGAAAAACAGTGCGCATGCGCCAGAGTTTATAGAGCCTGCGATAACCCACCATCAAACCACATCGATTATCGCTCTGAAATTTAAATGACCAATCTTTGCAATAAATCCCCAAATCTATGTTAAAGAAATTAGTAATAATATTTGAATTACCAAATGTTTATTAGAAACAGATGTACAGCTTTCATTCTTGTGAGACATTTATTTTATGAGTTATTAAATATTATATTTTTAAAAAATTGCATATACTACAATTAAATGGGTTCTACAATTTAGTAAAATGTCTGTTTTTTTTACAAAACCCCTAAAATATTTAGAAAACATCATTAGAATTCTTATAATGTGAATACAAAGGGAGAAAAAAATTAATAATCGCATACATTTTATTTTTTATTTCTTAAAATACTACTTCAATCATGAAACCCATGCACTACTTTGTTACCCATTGTTCTTAGGACATGCGGTAAGAATTTGAACCTTCTAGGACAACATTTTTGAATTCCATTCAATTTTGAATGTACAAAAATGCAGTGGAAATAAAAGTGTGGAAAAACAAGCTTAAAGATTTGCATGCAGGTGGTATTTAACTGGCGCAACCTTTTAACTCTGATGTAATTTAGGGCACTTAGAAGCGCCATAGGCCTCTGAAACTTTGCCAACATATACATTAGAGTACAGGCTATTTTTTAGTACAAAAAACAAAAAAATGCCAATTTTGATCTCAAATGGTCAATTTTTCACCCATCACCTCCCTTAAACTAGTTTTGGAACTTTCTTCTTCAGTTCCATCATCAGTAATTTTACAGCCATTGTCTTGTCCTGAAGTCAGTTGTGAAATTACTGATGATGGAACAGAAGAAGAAAGTTCCAAAATTAATTTAAGAAGAAGAAGAATATGAGGTAATAGCTGATAGTGTTAATGTATGTTGTGTTGCAGGTGGAGTATGCAATTGAAGCTATAAAACTTGGCTCCACGGCTATTGGCATCTGCACGTCAGAGGGAGTTGTTCTGGCCGTCGAGAAGAGAATTACTTCAACGTTCATGGAACCAACCACTATTGAAAAGATAGTTGAAGTTGATAAACACATTGGTAATCTGATTATTATCTTAAGTAACGTCCCGCGCCGTAGCCGAGCGGTTAAGGTAGGAAGCCTTGGCGCAGAGCTACGGGACTTGCGCTGGTTCAAGTCTCCATGGGGGAAGAAATTTTCTCATGGTATTTCGGCCAGTATGGGACCAGTGCCCACCCAGCATCGTGAGGCAATTGGGTAGCTACAATAAGTAGCGGCTCCAGGTTGAGGAACCAGCTATAACGGCTGGGGACTCGACATGCTAACCACATGTCACCCCTACACTGGCTGTTGATCATCTACCTCTGTGATTGACACATGTGGATGTGAAGGGCCAGCAGCCAGCTGGTAAAAGGGCAACCGCTGAAAAGTGGAAAGACCCTCAATCGAATCTTAAGTAATGCCACGAGTGATTTCCAATTTATCTAGAGAATTTGGAAATCAAGAGTGGCATTTGTTAGGACTATTTAACAAATAAAATTAAGCTGTTTACTCACAAATCATTATTTAAATATAGTTATTTTAAAATATTTATATATTTAATGTAAACGGCGATGTTTGTAAACAAATGAGAAACATTTATTATATTTAATTTTAGGACGTGATATTTTGAGGTTATTTTAGTTAAATTATTTTCAGTCTGATCATCTGACCTCAATATTAATGTTGATTTGTTCTGCAGTTGCTGCTCATGTTTGGTCTGAAAAACATAATATAAATTCAGACACTAAATTATTAAAACAGTTAGAAAATACAAAAGAGCTGACTATTTGGGAAAAAATTCCATATTCAGAAGAACAAAAACAGAGTTATGAATTTTGAAATACCGACGGAGCGTGACCTTGTTTGGAGGTTCTTTGGCCAACCACAGGATGGAGCTGGCATCGACATCCAGGGTGTGCAACATAAATCTAACCAGTCTGGACGAGATGCTGACGATGATTATGATATAATCGAAACATGTACAAGAACAAATCAACATTAATATTGAGGTAAGATGAACAGATTAAAAATATTTATATAATAAATTTGGGAATTTTTAACATTATGAGGTTCAATTCATAAGAATTAAATGAATCGTGAATTCTTCTTACCTCATACTTCTATGTTTTTTTAAACACAGCACTGCAGTATCAGCGACCATCGTCACCATCCTCAGCCGTTTTCACGACTGTCAATTTTTTTTTGTTGCCGGTAATTATCCATACTGCCATCTGGTGTTCTTTTGAAGGAGTCATTTTCTAAACTGTCATCTGTTGTATTTTTGAAGAACTTTGTAATCAAGCTCGGTTTGTCTGGCATCTCGAAGTTCATGGTTCTAGTATGGTTTTTGAATATATATTTTTTTCTCAAACTGTTAAATCCAAAGGTTTGGATAGATGTTTCAAAGGTTTTGCTTTTTTTCAATTCTATGATGCTCTAATAAACTATGTGATGCTATAGCTGATTTTTCAATTTCTCCATTCTTTATGTTTCTGAAGTGTTCTTTTTTTACGAGTTTCCAAGTTCCTTTTTGTTTTTCCTATATGAGCTTGATTACAAAGTTCTTCAAAAATACAACAGATGACAGTTTAGAAAATGATTCCTTCAAAAGAACGCCAGATGGCAGTTTGGATAATTACCAGCAAAAGAAAAAAATTGACAAAACACCTGAGGATGGTGACGATGGTCGCCGATACTGCAGTGCTGTGTTTAAAAAAACATAGAAGTATGAGGTAAGAGGAAATCATGATTCATTTAATTCTTAAAGATTAAAAATAATTTAACTTAAGAAAAAGAAATTAACCTGATCTATTAACTCCTTACAAAGGAGAGGCTATGGCTCAACAATGGGCTATGCCTTATAGATAGATTTTAAAGGAGATAATTGGAAATCATTAGCTGAGGATAGGGATGTGTGGAGAGCTTATGTCTACGCAGCCATAACCTACGGAATCAATAGAGGAAGTTATTGATATTTGCTATAATAGTTGTATAATGTATATTTGAAGAGAAAAATTATACGCTCAGACCGGGACTTCAACCCGGGACCCTTGGTTCTCTAGACCAAGCGCTCTGCCACCTGAGCTACCTGAGCAAGTACCGATCTAAACGCAAATTTTTCTCTATATACTTTGTAATTCCCCCCACGAAATACTATGAAGCCTTTGCTTCTATCTTTGCAAATGGCGGCTCCTTTATAATTTTTCTCTTCAAATATGATTTATCCATCATTGAGGTGTATGAAATTAATAATAAAACATGGAGTTGTACAATGTGTTTGTTGTGCAGTGAGTGGTCTGATGGCAGACTCGAGAACTATGATAGACAGAGCACGTGTGGAGTGTCAGAACCACTGGTTCATCTACAACGAGAAGAGTCAGTGGCTCAGGCTGTTTGAAATCTCGGAGACTCAGATGATGACGGGGCGCTACTTCACTTTGTAGCCCAGACTGAGTTAGTAAACTGCAAAGCAATGAGGTTGTTCTTCTGAAAAGATTTTTGAAAAAAAAAGTACAGATCTTCACCGATCTTATCTAATGTCCATGACCAATATATAGAGGAACTTCGGGTAATTTGGACCCCTGTTTTGAATTTGTTGTTTTTCTTCTTTTAATTAAGCGATTTGAATTTGTTTAATTACAGTGATTATCATTAGTGTTGTAACTATGAAATAGCATTGTTATTTTATTCAAATATGGAAACATCTTCATAATTTATAAACTTTTTACATTACAAGGAAATATCTACCAATAAAACTAAAATAATGGCCTTTTGTGGAAAATTTGTTTAAATAACAAAATTTTAGACTTTACTTATTTAGGATATAAACTCTCTTTTGTTGAAAATTTGGATTTATCAGAGAAAATTGTGAAATTCAACAAATCAATGGGATACATTAATAGAGTTTTAAAGCATTCATTAGTGCAAAAATCAACTCGTACTCGTCTTTATCAAATAATGGCTCGACCAGTCCTATGTTATGGGAGTGAAGCGTGGACTATAAGGACGAGAGATGGAAGCAGACTAACAGCTTGTGAGATGAGATTTATGCGCCGAACAAATGTGATCGAAAGAAAAATGTAGAAATCCTTCAAGAACTTAATGTGTCACCAGTACTGGACTACATCTCCAGATATCAGCTAAACTGGAAGGAACGTGTCTCAAGAATGGCTAGATCCAGGATCCCCAAGGCAATAATGAACTACTGTCCAAATGGGAAACGGTCACTTGGTCGACCTATGAAAAGATGGCACGAAAACCGCTTTCTCAGGCCGTAACAGTTCTTCTAGGACTAATACCTGCCAGGATGATGATGATGATGATGTACATTACAAGAAATGTCCACTTAACTTCCCTATTCGAATAAAGTGGACCTTAGCTTTTAGTCTATTTTTAAGTTTATTTACGTAATTAATTTATACAGACAGGCACAGATTATTCTGAAAATATTTTTGGCTGATCATAATTAAAAAGCGTTGATATTTGTTTAATGTTTTGAAAAATTATTGTTGATTATAACATTCACACGTCATTCATCTGCAGCAAGCGACGGTCTTTGTGTTTAGTAAAATTACAAGGATATTAAATAAAATTAATTAAGTAAATAAATTTTACAGATAGCATCCTCATTGATAAATATACGTATTGATGTAAAGTGGACCCAGGTCCTCATGGAGGGTCCACATTAACCGAATTCCTTTGTTATGTTTAATTATTTTATACAGCCACCACGTCACATATATAAAACCAAACCCGTCACTATATTAAAACAGCATCTACATAATATAATATATTTAGGAGTTTTTTCATCATTTGTAACATTCAACAGCAGAAATTAAGAATTGATTCTTAGCTTGAAAAACTTTTTAAGTGGTCATTTTCATAAATATCACAAATAAACCCTTCTTTGCACAAAGAATAAAATAAACTGGCCTTGAACCCGTCAAAGTTGATGAGGAGAAGAAGTTAAAATATTTTCTGTTCGAGGGCAGCACCAATTAAAGAAGATATTAACCGGTTCACGTT
>JASPKZ010005978.1:0-15040 GCA_030220185.1 Diploptera punctata
TGTTCATTATACTTTTTTTTTCTAGAAAAAACACACATGTTTATGTTTCTTTCATGTTTACCGACTGAACTCCTGGAACTGAAGCTAATTTATTTCCCATTATGCAGAAGAATGTCATTTAGACTTATTTTCTAGAATCTATAAGTATAACGCCAATCTGCCCGTTAATAAAGCTGTTATTATAACTGTTTCTAGCAGACCGTTGAAGCCAGGGATATAACAGTACACTACCCCCCCCCATTACGAATTTTTTTAAATTCTTCTTCATGATGTGTATTCCAATAAAAAGTTGTACAGGAACTAAACGATTGTCTTCTTAAATCCCAAACCTAAAAGTTCACTTTTTTCTTTTGTAAGACCAAATCGCATACAAATAGCTTAATTTTGATTAATTGATAGGACTCGGATTGTCGTCTTTTGATTCTAGGGAAAATTGAAATCATCATCTGTATTGGAGGTGGAAACAGTACTGGTACTACTCTCTCGTGAAGTTATTGATGGTATTGGAATCATATACCTGGTCCATGTGCTGTAGGTCTAATATATGTTGGCAGTTTTGGATACGTAATGGCCTCCTTATTTTTCTTAATAAACCCAGATATTTTGCACAAACTAAAATAGCAGTCATTATAATGCTTTCGTTGTTCTCTTCAAACCATAGGAACAGCAAGTGGCAAAGATCAATGGCCCCGTTATGCCACTGTCTTAAATTTCCGTTTTGAAACTGTGTAATATAACCAGTAGAGGGTCGTAGGATGACAAACTACTATGAATAAAATCAGTGATTATATTATAAAATTGTATTGTATTTTAAGTGTGTTACATATTTTAATACAGCACATATATACCTCATACAAGAAGTGGTGGACCACGCGCTCTCATTATTGTGTTAAAAATATGAATGTGCAAAATATGTACGTGATATACAGAAACTAGTAACAGTTCCGTTATCAGGGAATTGACTTGACTTACTTGCGTTAAAATATCTCATATCGCAGGCCTGTGTAATTATCGTAAGCAATGCCACGAGTGATTTCCAATTTATCTAGAGAATTTGGAAATCAAGAGTGGCATTTGTTAGGACTATTTAACGAATAAAATTAAGCTGTTTACTCACAAATCATTGTTTAACTATAGTTATTTTAAATATTTATATATTTAATGTAAACGGCGATGTTTGAAAACAAATCAGAAATGTGAGGTTATGTTCATTCACTGCTGCTTGATCATATTTGCCAAATAAGATCGCAATATTGTAAGAGTGCACCCAAGTGGAGAAATAATGAAACACATCAAACTATATATCGTAATCAACATTACGGGTTATTCATTTATTTTTTTAGTAAACAACTCAGTAAAATCAAGGAATCTTTTCATTATTTGCTATATTCAATGTATTTGTTGGAGAAAAATAATGCTTTGACCTGTTCAGAACATTTAAAAAGGAGGAGCTTCCTTTTAACAAAAGCAGGAGCTGATAAAGAGAACATCGATAAAGAGCGAGGTGAAACACGACTGTCATTGGTTGTAAAACAACATTGAAATTGAAACGTGATTGGTCATTGACTAGCATTTGTGGCATGAGTTAAATAGTCTACAGTATACAGTAATTACAGTCTATTAACTTAGTTTAACCTCTCACCTTATAGTTTTTTTTTTACATACCCCACACGCAAAAAATGGCACAAACTGTAAGGTAATTTAAACTATGGATTACACACATACCTTTTTGACTAAACAAGGACATGAAGGGCCACCCTGAATGAGTGATCAGCTCACAACATTAAGACTAAACACACATTCATACTAAACACAACGAACGTGATGACTTTGTTAGCAAGATGTTCAGCGACCATTTGGGCCTTTAAGATTCCTGACATTTGTCTTACAGGCGAGGAAAACCCATCACCCAGGAAAATTGTTCCGACCGGGATCGAACCCGGGACCGCTGCATACGAGGCAGCGACGCTACCCCCAGACCACAGCAATGGACCATTATAAAGTAATACACGAATAAATGTTTGTAAAAAAAGTATTTTTTTAACCAAAGTGTATAGTTTATTCTGTTTTTATAATGTAAAATAGCCTACACTAATGAATAATACTTTTAAAAAACTAAGATATATCGTACATTAGGCTATTTAAAATCTATGTTAATCTATAGAAAGTTTAAAAAATAGTTTACTCATCTAACTACTAAAAATCGCTAATATATTATGTTTGGCTTAGTTGGGGACAAAGCCAATAAAGCCGAAAACATTCAAAACAGAGTTGAAAACTCCAACTTCAGCCCGCTAATGTTGCAGCAGAATAGAAAAATGTATTATTTCGGTTTCGTTTCAATAGTAATACCCGTTCAAGGTGTAAGCGCAGTTGTTGACGGAGGGCACTGCAGTCGTGTTTATACAGGAATAGAACACGTGACACTGCTATCTATGAGTGCAAAGGGGAACGGGACGTGGGACGCTGACAGTGAACACTGCCTTAGATGACGTCACGTGTAGCAACAAAGAAAACTTCGCAATTCTTCCGCCTGCAGAGATATTTTGAACGACTAATATCGTATGTCTTATCAACATAACGCAGGATACTGAAACTTAATCAAGGCTTCTGATGCATAATATAGCGTTTAAAAATTGTGCTCTACCAACCTAACTAATCTCTAGATGGAAAATATTACATTTAAAAAATTCAATCACGCCGGGTAAGAACTCTTATCTGCTAATCTCGAAGATGTTTACTATCAGCTGAGCTAGCGCAGCAGACTTTATTTCTCAGACCTGCGGTAGAATTAATTTAGTGTAGAATAGGATCCAAAGTCTACCCTACATACCTTTTTGTTCAGTTCACAAATGTTTATACAGAACAGAGTCTTAATCAAAGACATTACATCGCCAAAGGCACGACTTTACCTTAACACAATATATTATATCCTACAAAAAAAAATATTCGGGATTCCTACTATCGTTAGGAAAATATGATGAAAACTTAAATATAAGAACATTTTACTTCAAAGCAGAGTGACGTAAATATATATAACTTATGCATTTTGCCGCAAAAATTCTATATTAGAATGGAATTGATTTTAAATCCTTTTTTTGTGAAGTACTCAGATATAACTAATAAAATTCATTGTTAAAACCGTTGAGATGGAGAGTCATAAAATAAAATAAGTTAAAATATACCTTCTTAGGTAAAATCCGTCGTCCTCAACTTATAAAATATGTAATCTTTATGCCTGTAGGCCTTTCAGAACATCCGTTCCATCTTCAACCAGCAGTATCAACCATCACACTGGATGTTGTAGCGAAGAGGGACCTGCTGAAGATGGAACGGATGTTCTGAAAGGCCTACAAGCATAAAGATTACATATTTTATAAGTTGAGGACGACGGATTTTACCTAAGAAGGTATATTTTAACTTATTTTATTTTATATCTCAGGTATAACAACTTGCAGAAAATAAAATTATTTCAGATAGGCCTATTATTCGAGATACAAAATCATATTGTTTGTGGAAAAACAATGTGTCAAAGAGCATGTCATAAAATAAACGTGTGGTTTAGAAAACTGAAACCAGAGTTGATGAATTGCGTTACACAAATAACTAGACTCACTCGTATTGTCTTCGTCCATAAGTGTAAACGCAAAGGGAAGATAAATATAAAGGTAAAGTAATCCCATTAGAGTTCATGTGAGGTTCTTGTGGAAGTATGGAGAAGGTAATGTCTCCCATCTTTCAAGACAATCAGCACGAGATGTCAGACGGGTTGTCAATTCCACCTTACTGCCGTCTTTACCCTCAGTCTGGTACTCATTTCCATCAGAGGCTGTGTTGACCACAACGTCATGATGCCGCCAGAAGGTTTAGTATAATTTAAAAATCCTAACCTCACTGACACTCGAACGTCCAACCTTTCGGCTTGTAGCATATTACTTTAATCTCAGAGGGAAACACTAATCAGCCATTATAGGAACAAGTGGTCAGCATATCAGGTCTCCTGTTTCTCAACCTGGAGCCGCTAATTATTTAGCAATCCAAATTTCTGATGTTTGTGGGTGGGAACTGGTCCCAAAATTCATGAAACAATTTCTTTTCCCATTGGGACTCAAGCCAGCACAAATACAAATACCGTAGCTCTGCAACAATGGCAAGATGCCTTAAACCGCTCGGTTACGGATCGGGACTCGAAAATGATATGCCGGGAATTAATTATATAATATTTTCTTCAAATGTGTTCATTAGTGTAGGGATGACAACTGAATGAATAGAAGTATCAAATCCAGTTTAGAAAACTGAAGCAAGTTTGAGGGGTTGGGTCTCAATAGCCCACATTACTCACATTACTGCCATCTTTTAGTCAATGACAGTAACTAGCAGTGGCTTTTCACGGCTATCGTGACGCAAATTTTACGTCTTCCTACAAATATTTTAGTGCACATTGTTTCCATGGTAATTTACAAGAACACTGATTCAGATGTCTTGTGTTTAAATACTGGGGAGTTTTTTTTATTTATAAGTGTCCTACAGTCCTTCAGCTAAATGTAATATGCTAATTTTCTTTGGTCAATTAGTCCCTCAAGGAGCGCCCTTGAACCAAGTGGGGATGTTCGCCGACGGACAGAATTTTCCTTCCAAATATTTGACTTTTCAAGTATTTTTTGTAAGTTACCTGCGTATCGAAGAGCGGTGTGTTGTGCACGACAACTATATACTGTATGTAAATTTGATCCAAAGGTGTGTTCCTATCATAATACGCGATAACTTGAAAAATATTAAAACTATTGGAATATGACTGAAGTTAAAAGCAAAAGCCCTACAAAAATGTAAAAAAAAAAAAGAAGAGTTTCTCTGGATTATAGCTAAGGATATCTGGAAATGCTACTATGATTTCTTGGAATATCAGAGTATAAACAATTGGTGCCGTGAGAAAAATCCTCCAATTAGATTTGCATATTAATATAGTATCAATTCATACAAAAATGTCGCATCGAACGATATCTTTTTTGGAATGGAAATCAATTCTACCGACACTCAGAGGAGTTCGTTTAGGGATGTTGGCTAAGCGTTTGATGTAATGAATCCATGCTTATTGAAATTATAGTAGAGCCTAGTAGCGAATACCAGGCGTGCGCTGCTACGTCTAAATACATTAAATATGTTTTTTTTTTATTTTTAGTTGAATAAGTTGATAGAAAATTAAATTGTATGGTATACATTGCGTCGAACCAAACATGGTGGTTGCTAGAGTCGAATTTTAATTTCGAATTTCAGATAAAGCCCTACATTTAATGACCGGATTTCGCTCATTTTTGGACACTATCTACCTCGGTTTATTTAATAGCATATATGAGTTTCGTGAACCAAAAAATTGCGACCGCTAGAGGGATTTTTAAATTTTCGTTTCAGGTAAACTCCTACATCTAGTGGTTTTGGGAATAATAGGTAACGACTGAACACTCTCCGTATCTGAAAACTGAATGTACAAATTTTCATAAACAATCGACCGACTATTTTTCGAGTTTTGCAAGCACAAACATACGCATACTGAATTTTTATGTATAAAGATTAACCAACAAATGATATAATTTGTATTGTTGCCCCACATGATTCTATAATCCCTAATTTTGTACCTTTAGGGTAGGTCTTAAAAGAACAAACGGGTAAACCGGTAGCGTAGTGGTTAGGACACGAGCAGCTAACAGCCGGAGGGTCGAGGGTGCAAGTCCCGTTGGGGTCAGGATTTTTTAAACTGACCCAAACCCTCTGGCGGCACCATGGCCCTGGGGTCGACTCAGCTCTAACGAAAATGAGTACCAGAACGCTTGTTCTGGGGTAAAGGCGGCAGTCACGCAGGACTGACAACCCGGCTGACACAAAAGTGCCGATTGTCTAGAAAAAGTGGGAGCCTTAACCTCCCACTACCCCAAGGGCCTCCTGAGGCCTGTTGTGGGATCACTTTACTCTTTAAAGGAGGAAACTACATAAAAGTGAACTCCATGATCTTTATGGGAACCAGATATAAAACAATTACATCTCTTAGATTGCGATGGACAGGATATGTGCCACGAATGGGGAATGAAAGCAGGGCATGGAAACATGCTTGTAGGAAAAAGGTAATAATGAGGGAGAGTAACATTAACCATGATTTGAGGGAGGAGAATTACGGTATACAGAGAATGGCCGAAAATTATTATTTCGGGGAGGGATGTATGTAGGGTTTATACCTATGCTGCTATATACACCAAGTCCGTTAACGCCAGCGAGTTAGTTCATATGATATGTACCTGGAATATTTTATCATTTGTTATGAAACTAATCCGTTTTATTCATAAAAAGTAAAGTGATCCCACAACAGACCCGGAGGCCCTTGGAGTAGTAGGAGGTTAGGGCTCCCACTTTTTCTAGACAATCGGCACTTTATGTCAGCCGGGTTGTCAGCCCTGCGTGACGGCCGCCTTTACCCCAGAACAAGCGTCTGGTACTACATTTAAGTTAGAGGCTGAGTCGACCCCAGGGCCATAGTGCCGCCAGAGGGTTTGGGTTTATTCATAATATAACACAATTGGTGCTGTTACGAGATAGGCCTACTATTACTAAAGGGAGTGACTGTATTTCTTCGGGCCTTCATTATTTAATTATTCATATTAAAACGCTAAATATGACCAGTGTACCAACGATGGCTTGTAATATAGAATCGCCCTGCATCTGGAACACTGTATCACTGTCCAAGCGACTTAATACATGTTAGTAATAATAACTAGAGCCCGGATTTGTATGCGAAATGCAAGTTTTTTTTTACGCATTAAAAAGTATGCGGAAATTATTTACTTGTTAAGTGGTCCCTTCACAGATATTTTATTCTTTTTTATTGAATCTCCAATAATATTTCACCATCCGGTATGTTAGGGTTTTAGTTTACAATACAATTAATTATTTACAATAATTTAGAATAGCGTTACAAAATAACGTAATGTGAATAAATAAAGTAATTAATTAAACCCAAGAAAAAAACTAACTCAAAGTCTCTTAAGAATCTTCTTCTTCTTCCTCTACGCATGAAAGCTGGCACTTGTTGCGTGTTCATTCACTACAGGTCCGGGGTATGGTGACATCCTTCCACCGTAGTTGTGGTCTTCCTAATAGCATTTTTCTGCTGAGGTGTCCAGTCACGTTACTTTCTTCACTAATCTACTGTTCTCCATTCTATCTACGTGATCGTTCCAATTTAATCTTCTATCATTTATCCAAAGGTTTGTAGGTTCAATTTTACATTCTTCTCTAATAACAGAGCTGCGAATTTTCTCTCTCAGCGATTTTCCTACGATTTTCCTTAAAACTTTTACCATCAGTCCGGCTTACTTCGTGAATGTTTCTTTGAGTAATTGATAATTTTACATCTTGGAAGTGAGTTACTAGCCCTTCTTCTTCGATGGGTATCTCTTTTAGTCTGGACCTTCTTCCATGACCTGCCAGGCATGGGAGGCCCTGTTGGTAGTTACACTACCGCCTGTATAGCTCATGGAGTCATTAGGACTCACAAGCCCCACCACCACGTCAAGGTAGAGATACCGGCGGTGGGGCTCTTAAGAATATGATGGATAAAGTCACACAGCTTTCTATAGAAACACTTCTTACATAATATATTTAACAAAGTAAGTTGAAATCTATTATGGCAATAACCTAATTTATTAATAAATTCATGTCTTTTGGAATCAAATGCGGGACACTCAAATAACAGATGTGAGATAGTTTAGCTGGAGTTTTTGCAAATACAGGTATCTGTACCTATCTTAAATCGTTCCAAATAATGTCCAAATCACAGATAATTTTAGCGGTGTTTGATAATGCATATTCGGGGGAAAATGCTTATTTTAGATTTTTAATGCATAAATGCATATTTTACTCTTAAATGTGATATTAAATTATGATTTTTCCTTCTGCTAATTACTAGTAATTAATTATTTTTCTAATTAATAAAATCTCTGCAATCAACTGGATATAAGCGTAACGTCTGTATTTACATCTGTGTAAAACGGGAATACCAATGGGGCTAGAGAAATAATATTGGGGTATTGCTAAAATCGCATTTGATAAGTTCAGTGAAGTGTTAAATAAAAATCCTGGCTACATTAGAATTTGTCAAATTAGTAAAATGCTCTCTGGTGATAGTGAAAAATCTGTAACGGAAGAGGAATTCACTGAAGAAGATCTGTGGTGTTTTTCACATGCACCTATGACATCATGTTATGTTGAAAGATCATTGTATAAAACCTTCTTGACTGACAGACGAAGGAGCTTCACACAAGAAAACCTCATGAAACCCTTCCAGGAATAAGCTAAGATTATCCACAATTTATTTTATTACAATCTATTTTTGCATATTTAGGGTGCATATTTTCTACATTTTTCATGCATATTTAGTACTTTATTTGGCATACAAATCCGGGCTGTAGTAATAACAATAATAACTAAAGAGGAGGAAAATGTGCAGTAATTCATTAGGTATCAATGGATTGTACTCTTTGTATTCGTTCATGTAAACAATGGCAAGAGAGTACAGTGTGATAACGATAACCTCATCCCTACATTCAATTTCGTCATCGTCATCATCATCATCATCATCACTCCAGGGATAAGGCAATTGCCCGTTCCGACTTCATAATGCATCAGCCCAACGTCTTCTAGGTCTTCCAACATCACGTCTTCCTCTTGCTTCTTAATTTCTCGCTAACAAATGGATATCTCTCCTTACTCATTCCATCCATATTATCAATCCATTTCTGTCTGTAATTCGTGACCTTATCCAATAAAGACTGTACCTTCAATTCTTCTCTTATATCCTCATTTCTTATTCTATCAAGTCTTGTACATCCTTTTACTTGTCTTAAGAATCTCATCTCCGCCGTCTGTATTCTATCCTTCTGTTTTTTCACTGGAGCCCAAGTTTCACATCCATACAATATTGTGGGAACCGCCATAACATTATACATTTTTATATTTGTTTCTTTTCTAATTTTATTTTTGAATGTACACAAAACTCATAATCCGTAGACACTAGAATGAAATTTCAATTTAGTAGTTATGAATCACTGAATGCTTTACGAATTGTAGACATGTGTGGAATGTACGTATAGCGTTGTTTATTTCTCTATAAAACCTCTGAATTATTTTCACATAGGGCATTTTTTGTCATGTCAAATGTACCTGTGACCCCATAACAACCTATTCTGCAACAATTGTAGGTGCACGTTAGTAATATCTCTAACAACTCAGTTAATTAGTGTCGAAATTCAAATCGGGCGTGATAACACCAACATTTTTACATAGACTCCTTATTTTAAGACTTGAGGTACATTATGTGTTTTTTTAGAAAAACAAATTATTTAACAACATCTCCATAATAACAACTGTAATACTACATGCTTGTGTGTCTACTTATTGTACATTTAGTTTTTTTTTTTTTCATTTATGTGCGGTGGACTAGTGGTTATGCTCCTTACCTCTGGTCCCGAGGGTCGCGGGTTCAAACCCAGCCGGGGTCGATGGATTTTTTTTATGAAAGGTAAAAATCCAAGGAGCAAGTCCTCCGGGAGGGGACTTTAAGCCGTGGGTTCCGAGTCTGAAGATTTTCAGGCTCGTAAGATCCTTAAGCCTGAATGAAAAAGCCCTCTAAGCAAAATTTAACAGAATTTGTCCGTCGTCCTAGTACTACCTGGGTTTCCTAGATTGTCCAGTACGAGGCGGAAGAGGGACCACGGATAAACTCAAAGACCATCTACATGGAAAACAAGTGATGCCAACTAAATTTAGTATGCGTTTCAAAGTGAGTCCCTGTAGGGGGAGAGCACCTCAAATCTCTTAATAATTAAATTAAGTTTTTATTACCCCACCTCATATCCTTTTTCTTCTATACTGCAGTTTCGGAGCTTATCTTCATCGTCATAGCCTCTGGTCGACCGGTGTTATGTTCTCTTCTTGGCGGTTTCTTCTACTTCTATCGGTGGAAGGAAACCGCCAAAAACGACATAACACCGGTCGACCAGAGGCTACTGACGATGGAGATAAGCTCCGAAACTGCAGGATAGAAGAAAAAGGAGATGAGGTGAGGTAATAAAACATTAATTTAATTATTAAATTAACCTCATAGTGTTCTTTCCCTGTGAAAGTTAAATAACCTAAATCTCTGTTAAGAGAAAACATGGACTTACAAGATACAAGATGATGTATGGTAAATCTACGACATGGGACCCAATTATTTTATTTCCTTAAAAATATCAATCGACCTCAGGATTCGTGACTAACCAATTATCAATCTGAAATATCAAAAATTACTCTGCTTATATCATAGAATCGTTATAACAAAACACTCAGACATCCTTAACAAGCTCAAAGTTTTTTATTCATACGATAAAAACCACGAAAATTGAGCTCACAATTGTAATCAATTAATTTGGTAATTTTTATATTTACAGTTAGTCCAAAAACAGTGTATAAAACACTGGCTCTTTCAAAATCTTTTTGTATGGTAGCGAGTATGAGACACGAAAAAGAAGGATACACAGAGACTAGATCTGCAGGATACACACTACTAGATCACAAAAAAATAACAAAAATAATCTTAGAGAATTACACATGGAATCTTCGGAAAACAAAATTTCTGATTATAAGTCAAGATGGATGCAGCATTTTCACAAGAATGGAAGATCACAGGATACCCAAACAAATGTTAAGCTATCAACCTGCAGGAGAAGAAGACAGGACGTCCACTCAATAGAAATTTGGACTGGTGTTTTTGTTGAGGCCTAACAGTTCAACAAATGCCTACATTCGTGAATGGACTATATGATAATGCAGTTCTATCGGCCTATAACAATGAGTATCGTGAGTCTGTCTGCTTTAGGGACTCAAAACTAAATCACTTTTTCCGATTTGAATGGGTTTTTTTTCTCGATCATTTGTTTTTTCTGGGACAATAACATATAGCTTTGTGGAGCTTAAAAGGTAACGCAGGCTAACTAACTCGCACTATCGAACCCGTGGATTCATGGCCGCGCCGGACATAAGCTCTTCACACATCCCTATCCTGAGTTAATACTTTCCAATTATGTCATGTATATCTACTTCCCCTCAAATCGAGGGTTTTTATCTTCCCACCTCATTCTTGGTCTACCAACTGGGCTTTTCCTTCTATTTTCCTACAAGAGCGTACATGAACCTCTCTCGTTCCCTTCCGTGACATGTTCGGGCGACCACAGTTTACAGATTTAACTGTTTTACATACATCTGGCTTCCTACAAGACCATGTGCGCTCACTCTTATGTACTTCTCCATTCACCTCCGCTGTTAGCCTCTCCTTTGCCCAAAAATTTTGCTAAGAACTTTATTTCAGATACTCGTCAATCTCCTTTTCTCCCCTAAAAAGAGTCCATGTTCCACATACATTAATATAACTGGGAGAATAAAAGTTCCTATTATATTTTCCATAAGTAACGCACGATGAATTTCAATTTTCCTAGAGAATTGAAATCAGAGTGGCATTTGTTAGGACTATTTAACGAATAAATTAGCTGTTTACTCACAAATCAATATTTACTATGTTTTTTTAAAATATTTATATACAAATGTAAACGGCGATCTTTGAAAAACATGAGAAACGATTGTACGCTTCATTTGCTTATTTTGTTTAGCACTGCAACCAATCAGACTATTTATTGCCAAGGAACGCAATATTAAAGAAGCTCTCTAGTGAAAAAAATGAAACCATCAACTGTATATTAAATCCTTTCACCTGATATGAAATATGACAGAAAAATATCATATTACCTGGGAAAAAATACATTTAAGAAAGTGCAAAAGTGGTTTCTTTTTTTAGGTGATATAATAACTTGCTACAATGTTTTTATATTAAAAAACCTGCAACATGTGTGACATATGCACTATACAAACAATCGGGAGCCGTATTCTACAGGAATAGTCACTGCAAAATAACGGCAGACTGTTCAGAATATTAAAGGAGGGCTTTCTTTAGATGGTAAAGATAACAATGATAAACATTCGTGAAACACGACTCTGATTGTGTAAAACAGAAATATGAAACGTGTTGGATCATTGACTCCCAATTTGGGCCTGAGTTAAATAGTCACTTTAATGTTTTTTTTAAAGAGTTGGGATGACAGAGCCCCTGTAGGCAACATAGCATGCATTCCAGAATTGACCTATCTTAAATTTCTTTGTGCACCACAAAATATTTCAAAAATAGATAATAACCCAACTAATTTATATTTATAAACGTGTAATTTACCTTCCTAGGTCCAGTATGGAATCGCCACGTCTTCAAATTTCCCCTTCATTAGCAGCTGCGCCCAAAACCATAACACACATCAAATAAGTACACAGAATGAATATCTCGAAAAAATTCCGCGACACTATGGCTAACACTACGGATCTATCACAATAACGATTTAGGTCCTAAGCTCATGATGCGAAAGGATCGGGATAAGTAGATTCCGGAGCAACGCACGGCGTATAAAATAATTACGATGACATGTATAATTATTTTCTTTTTTACTTATTCAAAATAACATTAAACATTTCATTTACCCACAGCACGCCGGTATTATAGTAAAATATTAAATACAAAAAAGCCTGATTGACATTCTAAAGGGCGGGCATAAGACTCATAACCTCATATTAACAATCAAAAACTTCATTTTAATCAACAATCAAATAATCACTTTTAGATTCATGATGTGTTCCGTTGAGGGTTTTCAACATTAATATAAAATTATGGAATATCACCTGACAGACCCGTCTCCTCAACTTAATTAATCCTTTCCATAAGGACCATCGCATTTTAAATATTGAAAAAACACCCCTAACAGTAATGCACAGAGAAAAAATCCAGCGAGATAACGTACTCGACGAGATGGAAATCAATGAAAGCACTCACAAACGACCCCTGATAACGAAAAACGAACCCAATACATGAAACCCCTCTACCAAGATCTTCAGTGAAACAACCAGTTTTGAATCCTGCCGATGCTGGGACAAGGTCCCTAAAGCGCTACTTAAATTATTAATTAGTTGAGGAGACGGACCTTTTCAGGTGAATTAGTCCATAATTTTATATTACTTATTATCAACTAATGTTGGTTGTTTCGTTAGACACAACTACTGTTTCATTAGAATCAGCCAGCTGTCTCAGAAAAAAAAGTTGAATGCACTAGGGCACTTGATAGTATGCTTGTGAAATCAGGCAATCCTAGAGGTGATGAATTAATTTTGTCGTATGTTGTGGACAGTGGTTTATGTATAATCTGTAATATTGCAAGTCTCGAAATGTAATATTTTGTGAATAACCTTCACCGTTTTCTTGCTCACGTTTAAAGTAATACCGCCCTAAAAGAGGTTCAAGTAGATTTGTTTAGAAGCAGCCCTGCGACATCCACTAAATTCACCAGACCATGAGCCTTGGACTGTAACTCAATCTCAAGATCAAAGAACTTTTATCCGAGACATTCGTTTCAATAGAGTTTATATCCAAAAGCTCTGGACGATCAGATAAGAAAGAGATGTCCATAATGGTGCAGCAGATGGATGGTCCATATTCCAAGACTTTGGCGACGTAAGTGAAACTGGACAGGATACTCTGAATGAAGTTCCGTAAATGGTACAAAGTAACCAAAATAATATTGTTCACATATTATAGTAGTGCTGGCCATTACTTATCGAAATTCCTACTCCACTAATCACTGGCACTATCGAACCACCCTAGGTTCATGACCGCGCGGACATAGCTCTCCATATATCCCTATCCCAGCCAATGTTTTCCATCATCCCCTGTATAATCTACTTCCCTTAATCATAGTTAATTGTTATTCTCCCACCTCATTCTTGGTCTACAAACTGGGCGTTTTCCCTCTGGTTTTCCCACCCAATCTTCCATGTCACGTCTTTTAACCCCATACTTCCACATATCTGCCCATCGCAGTCTACGAGACTTCACTACTGTTCTGCATTACTCTGGCTCCCTATACAGACCATGTAATTCACTGTATGCAGTCCTCTCCATTCTCCCGTTCCTGTTCATTTCTCTTTGGTCCAAAAATTTACCTAAGAACTTTAATTCGTCAAATATCGTAATCTCCTTTCCGGCCTTAGGAGAAGAGTCCATGTTTCGCATTCCCTATAATATAACTGGTAGAATAAGTTTCAATATATTTTAGTTTTACGTTTTTGAAAGCGTTGGACATCCAGATTCTCTTAAATGCATATAACACACGCATTTCTAGAATTGAGCCTATGTTTTAATTTCTTTGTGCATCTCATTCCTGTTTTTGTGATTATTGGTTCCTAGGTATTTGAATTCAGCCACTTCCCAAAAATTCCCGTCATTTGTCATTCATTAGCTGTCCTTTCCATTATATAATGTATTTTTATGTGTGACCATATATTTAGTTTTTCTTTATTGATGTTTTACTTCCAGTCCCATTTCTTGTGTTACTCAGTATGTGTGCGTGTTGTCCTTTATATCTCCTCGCTATCGGCCCCCGTAGTACTACATCATCAGAATAAACTAAGAGCTTATTAATCCCATTGGTTTAGGCCTTCTTCCTCTCTAAGATTTGATGGCAGCCTCTATTCCAAATTAAAACTTAGAGGAGATATGCATCTCCTTGCTTCATCAACCCATTGTGTGATTTCAAAAGTGTCCGAACTATGGTTTGGCCTACACGCACCGCTACTCTTTAGTCCATTTAGAATATCCTAGAACATTAATTTTGAGCTCGCGTTTCTCTTTAATTACGCTGAATAAAAATAACCGATTTAATTCTCCCATAATAAGATCTCCTTTATTATCAATAATAATAAAAGTTGTTAGAATGGATAGCTCGCCGAAAAATACTAATAAATTGAATTCAGCGTTGTCCTTCTGATGGGCAACGAGTAGGACTCGGAGTTGAGGAAAACCCCCTCCTTTTTACTTCTGTCTGAGGATTTTTTTTAGCTCTTGTCTTTTCTTTTCTTTTTTTTTTAG
>JASPKZ010005979.1:0-36905 GCA_030220185.1 Diploptera punctata
TATACAGGTGAATAAGTATGGTCTACGTAACAGTGAATTTCATGGTATTGATAGGAAACCAGATGTAATAAATAGTGAAGTATTGTAGACTCTGAACAGGCAGGACAATTTGCCAGGTTTTAAAAATTAAAGGCACACTGGAAATTATTGTAGGAAACGAGGCAGCCAGAAGATAGGCCAAGATGGGCGTTAGAAAACATTGGTCATTTAGAACACACACCTATGAAAGACTTAAACAGACACCTTAAGTAACATACGGCAGAAGACATTCAAAGTGTGACACATCACCACGTCATATGTTCCAATGCATCAACACCTCTTCTGGTGCATCATTACCTATTTATATCATATGGCATAATATCTAGTCCAGACCTCCAACTCCCCAACCTCAGAACCGCGTTACACTAACGCGGTTCCAGGATAGAAACCAGAAGTCAACATTACATTGTAGTGAATTGAGAAAAGCACGATAGTGTGTTTGCTCGTACTTGCAGCATTGGCGACCATGATGAAAATCAAGGTCCTACTTTTCGGTGTTGCCACCTAAAAATATACTGTAATAGTACATATTAAAAACGCGTGTGGGAAGTAAAACCACTCCCTTTATGTATTCTATTTACAATGTAAGAGAAAAATAGATACAAAAGTAGTGTTAATATACATTACTACGTATTCACTCACTGCACGATCGAACCCGTAGGTTCATGGCCGGCAAACTAAACTCTCCATACATCCCTATCCTGAGCGAATCCTTTCCAATCATGTCCCTGTATATCTACTTCCCTCAAATCTAGTTATGTTATTCGCCCACCTCAATCTGGTCTACCAACTGGGCGGTTTCCCTCGGTTTTTCCTACAAGAACCTCCATGCAATATTTCATTCCCCAACGGCAACTGCCTGCCATCCAGCTACGAGACTGCATGTTCTATTAAATCTGGTTCGATAAAGACCATGTAGTTCATTGTTATGAGTCTCGCCATTCACCTTCTGTTCACTCTCTTTGGTCCAAAAATTTTCCTAAGTACTTTATTCGCATACCTGTAATCCCCTCTTCCTCCCTTAAAGCAAGAGTCCAGTTTCGCACCCATATAATATAACTGGTAAATAATAGTTTTATAGGCCTATATTTTCAGTTTAACCGTTTTTTGAAAGGAGTTGGGACATCAAGAGTCTCTGCAATACATATAGCACGCATTTCCAGAATTGTGCCTATGTTTAATTTCTTTATGCATCTCATTCCTATTTGTGATTATTGTTCCTAGGTATTTGAATTCGGCCACTCTCCTCAAAATTCCCTCATTTGTCATTAGCTGTCCATTTCCATTACATAATGTATTCTACGTGTGACCATATATTTAGTTTTATTGATATTTACTTCCAGTCCTATTTCTTAGTGTTACTCATTAGTGTGTGCGTGTTGGCCTTTAGTATCTCCTCGCTATCGGCCAATAGTACTACATCATCAGCATAAACTAACAGCTTATTAATACCATTGAGTTGTAAGCCTTCCTCATTCTCTAAAAATTTAATGGCATGCTCTACGAAAAAAATTACTGCATTTTAAATGAACTTAACTCTATTTGCAAAAATACGTACTTGTCGCCATATTATGACTGACTGGTGTCAAGGCCTGCTGTAGTCTCAATTAATAATATTGCCACCGGTTGTCATTAGTCAGGTGTTTATAATGAACGCTTATATTTCCAACAAAGATGTTATTATTTTGCTATTATTTATTATTTTAGAAACACCATCGCGCAAAAAAATAATGTGCAACGCACATTTACAGAATCTCGGAAATTAAAATCCTCGCTATCGCTGGATTTTAAACATTTCCTCGCATCTGTAAAATACACTTCCCAACCTCACATCGTAAGATACTATGTTTTATCCTCTATAAGAAACTAAATTACCTCGTATTTTAGAGAAATTTTCACACAATCCTCTTAATTCACAGCCTCATTTATCGCTTTCCCTTATTAATTTACGTTGTAAAAATAATATTTTGTTTTTGGTAATCCCGATTTTTCCTGATGTAAAAGAACACAAAATTGTAATTATATTTTAGCAAAACAAATTTTGAAATATTATTCATGCCGTAACCAAGTGACCGCGATGCTATTGTTGAATCGCGACGTCATAGCTTAGTTTATTGAGTGTCTTTCCAATTATCACCTTTCAAAAAACGTAATAAAGAGTTATATATGTAGTGCAGATTTAAGCAGGTCTACAGTAATGTAGGTAGCAAGAAAATTATTCATTTGTTATGAATTTTAGAAGTGATTTATTATGAATGTTTTGATTTACGCGAAATAAAACAAAAATATTTGTCATTTTTGTCAGGTTATGGAGGAGGAATATATTATAACCTACTCGGAGATCAGCGCCCTTAGCGTTAAACAAACTTAATGAGTATTTTATCTTTAGAATTTGCTGCATTAGATTTTGTTTAATCTATTAACCCAATCAATTTGAGGAAGGGAACCCGCGGGCTCGGACGAAAAATATATCATTGTTAGTTGTTAATTTTTTCGATTCAATTAATTTACACATTTTGCATTGAAAGTGATATTATTTTTGCTACATGTCCGACATTTTGTACTATTCATAGTTTAAAATTGGATTAGATTCGTTGTTTCGTGTGGCAGAGTTTGAGTTGACAAACTCCTTTCAAAAGCCACGAGCTTGTGGACTGTGTGTTGTGTGACTGGGAATTATAACAAAATACTCCAGTCGATTAAAATTATGTACACGAACACACGTATCACTTAAATGCACTTTTGTACATAATACACTCTCTGCGAAATTTAATAATTGGTAATTTTACGCATTTTAGCGGAGATGGCCGGCACGTGTTACCTTCACGGAGTCTGAGGGCTTCTGGCTGACACATGCTATTATGTGCATGCAGACAGAAGCTTCCAGACGTGTCTATACAACAAAAGAAATTAGTCACGCTGGAAGTTGAGCGCAAAGGGATACAAATTACATGAAACCCTTAAAAATAAAATATATAAAATTAACTAGAAATTTACTTCCTGAATGCCGGCTATAGTGGAACGGTGTCCACCTAGAATTGTGAGGAATTTCAGTTGTAGTATGTACCGTGTATAACATTTTGGGAATCCCACGGTTGCCCACTTATCAGAATAGAATAGAATAGAATAGATTTATTTAGCCTGGTGGAGTTAAGGCCATGTGGCCTTCTCTTCCACTCACCAGAACAAGCATATGTTACATATGAATACAAAAAAAAGTACAATAATAGTCATATAAAACAGGACAAACATATGTTAAACATGAATACAAAAAAATTACAATAATAGTCATATTAAACAGGACAAACATGTTACATATGAATACAAAAAAAAGTTACAATAATAGTCATTGAACAATTAATTATTATCTGTCATATTGAATAATAATGAAATTAATGTCTAATAATAGAATGAAACTAAATACAATTAAAATTAAATTAATGACACAATGAATAAAAAAGGAATAACAGCTCGAATCTACTATGCATAAAAAGAAGAGAAAAAATTACAAAGAAAGTAATAAACTACAATGAATTAATCTACGCTTTTTATACAAGGCATTAGGTAAATATATTAACAAATCCTAAGTCTATTTTTATTAAATAATGCAAAAACGCATTATTAATTCTTAAAAAGTAGTATTAGTGAGTTGTTTCTGTTAGTGATTTTATTTTCAATTTATTTCTGAAAGATGGTAAAGTTTGGCAGTCTCTGACATAGGGTGGAAGTGAATTCCATGTTCTAGCAAGAGAAACTGTAAAAGATTTCGAATAATAGGTAGTATGATGAGGAGGGATATAAAGGACACTGTGCTCAAGGGATCGGGTATCTAAGTTATGTGTATCAGAGAGTTTAGTGAAGCGGTGTGATAAATAATAAGGTAAAGATGTGTGTAATATGTTATAGAGAAGGCATAGGGAATGGATGGTTCTACGATCTTGAAGACGAAGCCATGACAATTGTTCCAGGGATGGTGTAACGTGATCAAATCTACGTATACCACAAATAAAAACGTATGCAAGAATTGTGAACACGTTGAAGTCTTTGGGTAAGAACAGTATTTAGGTCAGTAAAAAGAGTATCACAATAATCAAAATGGGGCATTGCAAGTATTTCTACTAGCATTTTTCTTAGAGAAAACGGTAAACAATTTCTTATACGATTTAATGAGTGTATTATTGAGAAGATAGTTTTGCAAATGTTATCACACATAGCTATAACGTCTACCTCTCTGTTATACCAAGTGCCTTGCACACTTATCGCTCTATGGGTTTAATTTAGTTTAAACAAAGGAATGACTTCGTTTTAAAGCATAAAAACAAAATGTTATCTGAAATAAGGTAAATTAGAATATTTGTAAGTTTAGTGTTAAATTTGTTACGTTATTGAATGAACCATTTAAACAATGATAAATATGGAATCTCAAAATGTATTTATATTTACCTGATAGAGAAAAAAACGTGTGTTATTGATCTCGCTAAAGTTATTGTAAGTATAAACTGATAGATAAAACAGTTTGAATTCAGTTTGTGAAATATTAATATTTTATTAATTTAAAATATTTTTCAATCTCACATTTAGTGGCGTTGCTACGTAACGTACTCGTAAGTTATTGCATAATTATTTGTTACTCAACAAGGCGCACTTTGTCATTTTTATGAAAGTTTTCTTCTTTGTAAATTATAAGGAGCAAACGTTTTTTGCCAACATCATCTGGCCATCATTATCATATTCGCCATGTTTAGTATGAATGGGTGTGTGAATGGTATGTTTCGTCTTGACGTTGTGTTGTCTTGGAGATGGCCCTAACATTCAGCTGGGGCCCACCATGTGCTTGTGTGGTTAAAAAAGTATGTGTGTGATCCTCGGTTAAAATCCCTCACCGGACAACTGTAAGGCCCGGGTGGCGCGTAGTACGTAAAAGTACGTAACAAGTGTGAAGTTTAACTACGCTAACGGAATATAAATATTAATAAACTATACGTAGCGGAAATCCCTATAACGAGTAAAACAAGACGTTACAATTCGTTTTCTCGTGGAATCCCTTGTTTAAAAATTCTCAAACCACAGCTTTATCTTCATAGAAATGTGACACTAAGTTAAAATTTTGTTAATTTGAAGTAGATTGGAAGTTCTCAGGAAAGTTAGATGAACAGGAGGTGAATGGAGTAGAGTGCGTAACACTGAAGTAAGATAGGTAAAATAAGAACAGGTAAGTCTCGTAGACTGCGAGGGGCAGGATATGTGTTAAGAATGGAGAATGAAAGACGTGCGTGGAAGCTTCTTTAGAGGAAAACCAGAGGGAAAACGCCCAGTTGGTTTGACCAAGAATTAGGTGGGAGCATTTATTAATAGGAATACCATAGGGAAAACGAGCAGTTGGTAGACCAAGAATGATGTGGGAGAATAACATTAACCATGATTTGACAGAAGTACACTTATGCAGGGGATGATTTGAAAACATTATCTCAGGAGACGGATGTATAGAGAGCTTATGTCCGTGAGACCATTAACCTACGGGTTCGATAATGCCAGTGAGTTAGTTAGTATGACATTTTCATGCAAACAAACAAATATATCGAATATATTCTCTTTGTCCTTTGTTTCCTTCCTCTTCTTGAACGTCGTAGAAAATCTTGGTGGACCAATGGCTAGCATGCGTTCATCTGACTCCCAGGGTCATGAGTTCAAACTCTCAGAGATCTGTGGATTTACAGTGTGCACTACGTTAACTAGCAAACACCACAGTACAATTACTGAAAACGTGTTAATGTGAATAAGGCTTCTGCGAGTGCTCACGAAGTTCCCCGATCGGTTGATGGAATCAAGAGATGACTCTTTTTTTTTTGTCTAAGGGTGTACATAGTCTAGCTTCTTTTGTCGGAATAGTTTTGGAGTGGGTTCTAACGTCCAAACTGCAACTTGGAACGCTACGATTTATTTAAGGTTATATCCGTTAGAAGATTACCTTCTCTACGGCTAACGTTTTCCTCCTGCCCATTGATCTCTCGTCTGCTATCTTTAGTTGGAAAGTAAAATTTTCTCTTCCGGCATTGATGCAGTTTGACACGTTCTTACAGATTAATTAATTATTTTGTTTCTCACCCAAGGTTTGTCCAGTAAAGGTAGCCCTGCCACGGTACTTCTGATTTAGCTCGAAACACTCCCACTACCGTCAAGGTCATGGAACTCCTGATGATGCTAGATGTATAGGCTGTAACAGGACCTCACCGACAAAATGATAGGGATAATAGGCCATGCAGAGAGGATAATGCTTTGTGAAGGAACATATAGTGGGAAACACGTCGTTTATGAGTTATGCGCAGATGAAGGTGTTTACCCATAAGGGTCGGAAGTGAATACAAACAATTGTACACGTATCATTTTATTGAATAAAACATGTTTTTACAATAAGTGTTAAAAAAATAAGTGTTTTGACGATGTCAGTAAGAATCCTGCCATGATCGGCCGTACTGGCCGCACATTGTTACGACGATATCAAACATTCAATGAGGCACAGGGTCGACTACTTGAACACATTCTTTTTTTTCAAATGTCCCAGGTTTGTCTTTGGACATTCGTGGTTTCTCTCCTGGCATGGCGTACTTGTAACCCACTTCTGAGGTTGGGGCGCCTGGAAGGCGGGGTTACGTTGCCCCTGTGATATGATGGGTGATGATAGTGGTGCGCCAGGTGAGTCCCTAATCCTAAGCTAAACCTAAGATGAATATGAATGATGATGATTGCGAGGCCATATAATTTCGGGGACCGTTTGGGCCTTAAAGTTTTCCTGACTTTTGTCTTACAGGTGAGGAAAATGTCCGATAAAAACCTCACCCAGAAAAACTGTCCCGACCGGGGATCGAACCCGTTCCCGCTGTGTGACAAGGCAGCACGCTACCACCCCGAGACCACAGCGGTGGACTGAACACTTATTGTAAAAAACATATATTTTCAGAAAAATGATACCTGTGCAATTGTTTGTTTTCAATTCCAACCCTTATGGGTAACTCATAAATAACGTGATTGCGACTATATGTTCCTTCACAAAAAAATGATCTTCTGCATGGCCTATCATCCCTTTCATTTTGTCGGTGCGGTCCTGTTACACCCTGTATATATAGGATTGTTATTAATTAAAAATTGTCTCTAACTTAACATTGGATATGATATGCGTTTGTTATATTGTGTTGTTCTTTGCTATCTTCATGATGTACCGGAGTCATAACTAAAGACTTTAGTTATTTCTCGTTCACATTTATTTTCATCCGCCCAGCATAAAAATGTGGTGCAATTGTAGTGCACAAAACATCAAATCAAATCAAAAGTTTAGGGTAAAATAAACAAAAATAGAGGATGAAGTACTGTTTTAAATAACACTATAAACATCAGCTAGAACAGGAAAAATTCATTAAATTTTCTGAAAAAAAAGTCGAAAGCACGTTGCATAATTTGCTAAGGCAATATACTAGAAGTCGGGAGGTTGTGAGTTCGATTTCAGATGAGGTCAGGCTTATTACCACTTGACGAAACTTTGTGGTAGGATCATGTCACTGGGTTCTACTCAGCCTCTAAAATCAATGAATACCAGATATATTTTCTTGACTGAAACTGTTCATCACGCAGTACTGAAAACTCGGGAGATAAATAGTCTCTAATTGTTTAAAGAGGCGTCAACCATAATCTGCTACTTTTTCATTAGCTCTCTGAGACCTGTAATAGGATCGCTTTACGCATTTACAAATATATAACTTGGGGTGATGAGTGCTTTCCACCAGATAACTTGATGCCTTTACATACTCACTTCTTTCAAGAGGTTTCGTGATGTTTTATGAAATTTGTTGTGTTAACTTTTACATTAAACTAGACCTAAAACATTATGTTGATCTACCGAAATAACTAACTTATGTAGTGTATAATATTGTAGTCTGAGTGTCGTGTATTAACTTGCAAAACATAGAGAAATATCAAAAGGAGAAAAAAATCAATAAGATTAATATTCCAAATAAGTAGATAACCTGGAGTTAATGAACAAAGCAAACAGTAGGCGGAACAAAATAATTAATGCGGATATTTCCTTATAATAATGCCTAATGTATCGTGTCTTGTCACAGGTCCACGATACTTCAAATTTCTATTTAGAAGGAATTTTATCATGGAATATTGAGGAATAGGAGATCGGTGCCCTTAAGGAAACGCCCAGTTGATAGACCAAGAATGAGGTGGGAGAATAACGTTCATGTTATGAGGGAAGTAGATTATACAAATGATGATTGGAAGACATTTGCTTAGGATAGGGATGTATGGAGAGCTTATGTCCGCGTGATCATAAACCTACGGGTTCTATTGAGCCAGTGAGTTAGTTAGGAGATCGGTGTCCACCCAGGATCGCGATAAATTTGTGCAGCTCTAATAAATAGCGACTATAAGAATTAGGAAACATCCTGACCACATACCAACCATATACTGTTTACATTATCATCTGTGGCCTGTAGTGGGATCACTTTACACACTTTTACCTACCTCTATAAAATGACACAAGAGGTCAGCCAATTAATATATCAGTTGTCTTGCAAACCTCTCGCGGCATGAAGGTTTGTTTATTTTAAAGAACGGAGATGTTTATTTTAAAAACAGAATGAAAGAAAATGTTATCCATAAGAATTAAAAATAGAACATTCGCAATTTTACAGTTAGATTTGTTTTGATTTTCAATGAGTTATCATTTCAATTGCATATATAGTGTGTCACGTGATATATTAATACACATTTGAGGGACAGGAAAAGTACTAGGTTGGTCACTTTATTGTAGAAATAGGGTATTAGATTCTCAATGGAAAGTGCTATATTTTAGGAGTCCGAAAGATTAGAAAATGTGTTTAATCATGGGTTTATTTGCCTTCCAAATTAGGCACATATTAAAAATAGTAGGTACGTTGTGTAGGTTAAAAGCAAAAGCGCAGGTTTGCAGTTTTGAGAAAACAGTTGTCAAGTTGAAGTTGTGTAAGAAATCATAGGTAATTCAAATGATAACTTCGGGCGATGCGTGTTTTCCGCCAGATAATGCGAAAAAGACATTTATGCCTTAAACACTCACTTTTTCAAGAAAAATTCACACCCCTTTGTTTCTAGTTGCCTCAATTAGAAAGCATTTTATAATGGTGGATAAGTGACTTTCCTGGATTTTTCCTTGTACCCTTCATTTAGGCCTAAAGATGTTAACTGTGGTATCTGATAGAGGAACGTGTTCCGCAGCACATATCGATATTATCTGAATTACATCTGTCAAATATTAATACTTACTTACTTACTCACTAGCACTATCGAACCCGTAGGTTCATGGCCGCGCGGACATAAGCTCTCCATACATCCCTATCCCGAGCTAATGCTTTCCAATCATTCCCTGTATAATCTACTTCCCTAAAATCATAGTTAATGTTGTTCTCCCACCTCATTCTTGGTCTACCAACTGGGCGTTTTCCTTCTGGCTTTCCTACAAGAAGTTTCCATGCACGTCTTTCATTCCCCATACGCGCAACATGTCCTGCCCATCGCAGTCTACGAGACTTAACTGTTCTTATTATATCTGGCTTCCTATAAAGACCAGTAGTTCATTGTTATGAAGTCTTCTCCATTCACCTGTCTCTTCATCTCTCTTTGGTCCAAAAATTTTCCTAAGAACTTTATTCTCAAATACTCGCAATCTCCTTTCCTCCCTTAAAGTAAGAGTCCATGTTTCGCACCCATATAATATAACTGGTAGAATAATAGTTTTATATATTTTTGCTTAACGTTTTTTGAAAGGAGTTGGGACATCAAAAGTCTCTGTAATGCATAATAGCATGCATTTCCAGAATTGAGCCTATGTTTAATTTCTCTGTGCATCTCATTCCTATTTGTGATTATTGTTCCTAGGTATTTGAATTCAGCCACTTCCTCAAAATTTCCCTCATTTGTGCTTAGCTGTCCATTTCCATTATATACTGAATTTCTACGTGTGACCATATATTTAGTTTTATTGATATTCACTTCCAGTCCCAATTCCCTAGTGTTACTCAATAGTGTGTGCGTGTTGTCCTTTAGTATCTCCTCGCTATCGGCCAATAGTACTACATCATCAGCATAAACTAATAGCTTATTAATACCATTCAGTTGTAAGCCTTCCTCATTCTCTAAAGATTTAATGGCATGCTCTAGTACAAAATTAAATAGTAGAGGAGATAGTGCATCTCCTTGCTTCAACCCATTCTGGATTTCAAAAGTGTCTGAAAACTGTTTGCCTACACGCACCCTACTCTTTGAGCCATTTAGACACATTCGTATAAGTCTAACTAACTTTTTAGGAATTCCGAACTCCAGCAGGATACTATATAACTTCTCCCTCTTAATTGAATCATATGCTTTTTTGAAGTCTACATATAGTTGATGTACAGTACCATTATATTCCCATTTATTTTCTAAAATCTGTCTTATACTGACTATTTAACTCATGCCCCAAATGGGAGTCAATGACCAATCACGTTTCAGTGATTCCTGTTTTACAACCAATCAGAGTCGTGTTTCACGAAATATTTATCAGTGTTAGGATTATCATATATTAAACAAAGCTCCTCCTTTTTAATATTCTGAACAGGTCTGACCGTTATTTTGCAGTGACTGAGCCTATAACAAATACGGCTACCAGATTGTATATAATAGTGCTTACATGTCAACATTTGTAGCAATTGATTATACCACCAAAAAAAGAAACCACTGTTTGCACTTTCTTAAATGTATTTTTTCCCAGGTAATAATCGAGAAAAATATAATTGTCATATTTACATCATACGACATCAAAAATGAATTAATATACAGATTGATGTGTTTCATTTTTTCTCCACTAGAGAGCATTCTTACAATATTGCGTTCCTTTGGCAATAAATAGTATGATCTGGTTGCAGTGATAAACAAAAGAAGCAGTAGAAGCGTACCTATCGTTTCTCATTTGTTTTCAAACATCGCCGTTTACATTAAATATATAAATATTTTAAAATAACTATAGTTAAATAATGATTTGTGAGTAAACAGCTTAATTTTATTCGTTAAATAGTCCTAACAAATGCCACTCTTGATTTCCAAATTCTCTAGATAAATTCACTCCTCACTTCGTGAGTCGTGAATTTATCGATAATTTGGAAATCACTCGTGGCATTACTTATGAAAATCTGATCTGTTGTAGACCTGTTTCTTCTAAATGCACATTGATGATCTCCTAGAATGTCATCAATATAGGGAGTAAGTCTGCTTACTAATATATTTGTTAGAATTTTGTACGAAGTTGAAAGTAATGAGATGCCCCTGTAGTTGTTGCAATCAGTTTTATCTCCTTTCTTATAAATTGGTAAGATAATTGATTCCTTCCATTCATCTGGAAGAGCTTCTTTTTCCCAAATCATACTAAGCAACCAACGTATCTTGTCCATTAATTTTTCTCCCCCTGATTTTATCAGTTCTGCTGGGATCTCATCTGAACCTGATGCTTTATACATCTTCAATTTTTCAATTGCCATTTCAACCTCTAACGCACTTGGCTCTGCGACTAGCATTTCTGCTGTCTGTAACTTATCCTCCTCAATGTCTTGTTCTGTATGTACATTTAATAGCTGATTAAAGTAACTTTTCCATCTATTTAATATACTCTTAGAATATGCAATCATATCCCCATTTTCATTCCGAATTATGTTTGTTCTAGCCTGAAACCCTTTCTTCTCTATACTAATTCCCTGATATAATTCTCTAATGTTCCTATTTTTTGCGTTCATTTCAAGATCATTAATCTTCTCTCTCAAATATTCCCTCAAATATTAATATATTTTAAAATTAATTTGTAGGAATAGTTTGCATTTTAACATTTAGTGACGTTGCTACGTTACGTTACAGTTATTACGTGAACATTATTGTTATCGCTTAGCAACAAAGGACATTTTTACAATCATTTTTTGCACAATAATGCGTTCTGTCGTACTTATAGGAATGACGACCATGATAGAAAGTAGGGTGTCCTAAATATCGGGGTAGCCAACTCATAAATAACTGTACTGTAATATTACAAATTACCTACGTAGGGCGGGACGTAAAACCACTGTCATTTTTTGTACGCTACGTATACAATGTATATACAAACATATATCCAATGGATAGTGTGAATATACATTATACCAAACAATTCACAGCATTTTAAATGAACTGAGCTTTATTTGAAACAATATAAAACAATAAATTCGTACTTGCCGTCATGTTATGCCTGATTGGTGTCACGGTCTACTGTAGTCTCAACTAAATGATTTTCGGCATTTACCGTACGTACATTGGTCAGCCTGGTAACGTCAGTCAGTTGTTTATAATGAACGCAAATATTTCCAACAAAGATGTTATCATTTTACCATTAGTTATCGTTATGAAAACATCATCGAGCAAAAAAATATGTATAACATAAGTTTGTGAAATGTTTTACAGAATCTCGGAAATTAAAACCCTTGCTATCGCTCTGTTTTTAATAATTTTCTCGCTTCTGTAAAACCACTTCCCATCCCCGCATTGTAATTTACTATTGTGAAATTTAACTGTCTTCAATAAAACTGTTTATTGGACGTTGGGGAAGAACCTCCACATCGATTTAGATATTAAATTACAACACGTTTCCTCGTATTTAAATATTCGTAAGCACAGTTTTATTTCTTTAAAGTTACGTTATGTTACAATTTCTGTTAATATGACATTGAGAATGCAATATGTATGCGATTAGAGCATTTTTTATATTTTTTTCCTTCTTCTTAGACGTGAAATCGATGTTGTTAGACCAGAGCTTATCATGCTCGCTTCTGGTTTTAAAGTTCACGGGAACAAACCCAGCCGGCGTTTATGGATTTTTTAGGACGTAAAAATTGTAAGTATATGTTCCTTCGGAAAGGACTAGAAACCAGTGTCACGTGTCTGGACTTTGGGCACGTAACATAACACGAACCTTGTAAGAAGAGGTCTGGTTGGTCCTTTCTCCTCTAGATTATAAATGCGACACTAATTAGTTCACCTTTTAAAGGGTGTCGTTGATTATTAATTAGGACATAACACTGATGGAACGTATTGGTTTCTTTAAACATTTCTCCCGTGTGAGAGTCACCTTTTCTGCGGCTAAAGTGTTCCTCCTACCCGTTGGTCTCTCTTCGACCATTTCTAACGCTGAAAAGTCAAAATTTCTCTTCCGGCATTGATGCTAATTGATATTCTGTTCTGAATTATTTCTATGTGTGGTTTCTCCAATCAAGGGCGAGCTAATAGTAACTTTGTAACTATACAATTGGTAGTTTATTTCCTACGGACTTGGAAAGCAGACACCACCACCAGCATCGTCACGGAATTCCTGTTGGATGCAAATATGTCTTATGAACTAACTAACTCACTACACAACAGTGTTTCGCATACATATAACTCGGAGAATAATCACGTTAGGACCTATGTATTTTAAAGTTAAGATATTTTTTGTGAAGTTAGAGATGACAAGTGTCCCTGTGATGGCAATAACACGCATTTACAGAATTTAGCCTGTGTTATTTTCTTTCTGCGCATCAGTCTTGTTTTTAATTATTGTTCCTATATATTTTAAATCCGCCACTTCTTCAAAATTTGAAACATTTTTATTTTTTCTGTCCAATTTATAATGTATTTCTAGTATGATAATATATTTTAGGCCTAGGTGTTTTGAAGCAATACTTGTAACAGTATTTTGTTTTTAATATGCTTCTTCAGTTTCTATTTCTTCTCTTTATAACCTTTAATTGCTGTATGTACATTAAGACAGGGGAATGTGAGGTTATGTTTTTTTATCTCACATGTGGATATAGAGCGAGGTGGCTCAAGCGGTAAGTTTTGGGATTCATATTTGATGGGTCCCGAATTCAAATCCCAATACCGACCAACTTGAATGAGGTTTTTCCCTGGTTTTTCCTCGATCCTCAAGCCAACTTCTGGTTTGTAATGCCATTAAAAGTAGATATTTTATCGTGTTCACCATTTCATAATATAATTAGGTCTATATTATATTAATAAACATACAATGAAATAATTATACGCATATAACCTGCACTAGCTCTGGTTGTAGGCCTACTATAAGAAACTTGTTTAAGTTATTACTCCGCCGACTCGGTCTATTGAGGGAACTGTGGTGCTAATTTAGTCGCCGTGTGAATGAATTGTGTACGGAACTGTCATCAATAGTAACATTTTCCCGGCAAAATCGTATTTTACTGGACTGGATACAAATTAAGATGGCACCAATAATTAGGAACTTCCATTTTTTATTTATTTTATGACAATACAGTTATATATGAACATAGCTAATCAGACAATTTGACCTAAGCTTTTCCCATGATGTCGATATCCTTTATATATATTTCCATTACTCACCTGTAAATTCTGTTATTTTCACCACATCCTCAAAGGCTAATATGGGACATTTCTCACTAACCGCTTTCAAAATATTCTAAATACTCGTACTTTTATTTCCTCCGACTGTCCTAAAGCTTTCCTTTACAATATTTTAGGAATTCTTGAGAAGCGGCCATTTTGAAACAACTGAAATGCAAACGGATTCTGCATTACGGATGTATGGGAATAAAACAATGCATATTTTACTTACGTACGTACTCACTGGCACTATCGAACCCGTAGGTTCATGTCAGCGCGGACTTAAGCTCTCCATACATCCCTATCCTTAGCTAATACTTTCCAATCATTCCCTGTATAATCTACTTCCCTCAAATCATAGTTAATGTTATTCTCCCACCTCATTCTAAGTCTATCAACTGGGCGATTTCCCTCCGGCTTTCCTACAAGAACCTTCCATGCAAGTCTTTCATTCCCCATACGTGCAACATGTCCTGCCCATCGCAGTCTACGAAACTTAACTGTTCTTATTATATCTAGCTTCCTATAAAGACCATGTACACTGCTCAAAAAAATTAGGGGATATTGTAGAATAACCTATTAAGACTGTGATTTTTGGAACAGTATTAGATGCAATCACTTTCTATTACTCCAAGATAATGTAAACAAGAGTTTGAAGTTGTTACGTAACCTCAGTACCACACCAGAGGGCAGTGTCTGTACTGTTGATGTGACAGGGTGGTGTGGGGGTGAATGTTTTGTTGCTGTTTTTAAATCCAGTCCAGTTTTCAGTTAGTGAATGGCTTGCCTTAGGGACAGTGATGCCTCGACAACGTGATTTACCTGAACCAATGGCTTGGAGGGCCATAGGAAGGATGGAAGCTGGACAGACACAACGAGAGGTGGCACAAGCCATTGGGGTATCTCAAAGCGTGATTTCCAGACTTTGGGATCGTCGACCACGGGCTACAACAGCAAGGGATGACCGTTACCTCTTGTTAACAGCCCGTCGGAATAGACAGCAGAATGCAACTCAACTGCGAAATACACTTCAAACAGCAACAGGACGCAGGGTGTCAACTCAAACTGACCGTAATCGACTGCATGGAAGTGGTCTCTATGCCCGTAGGCCCATGGTGTGTACCAGGTTAACTCCACAACACCGTAGGGATCGCAGAAACTGGGCGGAGGAACATCGTGGGTGGAGGCATGCCGAATGGAGATCAGTTCTTTTTTATGATGAGTCGCGATTCAACGTGGAATGTGATAGTCGGCGTGTATTCATCTGGAGGGAAAAAGGGACACGAAACAATCCAGCTTTTGTACGTGAGAGATCCCCATATGGTGGCGGTGGATTGATGGTGTGGGCAGGAGTCAGTGGTGGTGGACGTACGGACCTCTACGTCATCCAAGGTGGTACTTTGACTGTGGTAAGGTATAGAGATGAGATTCTCCGACCTTTTGTCGTGCCTTATGCTGGTGCCATAGGTGATTCTTTTCTTTTTATGGACGATAATGCACGAAGCCACAGAGCTGGCTTGGTGACGACATGCTGGAAGTGGAGGGTATCGAGCGTATGCAATGGCCAGCTTCCTCCTCGGACTTAAATCCGATTGAGCATGTGTGGGATGCATTAGGCAGGCGCATTGCAGGCAGACCAGCACCTCCCACAACTGTTCCAGAGCTGCACATTGCTCTTATGGAAGAGTGGCCACGTATCCCCCAAGACCTCATTGCTAACCTCATCATTGCATCAATGCCACCCAGGTGTGAGGCAGTGCTGGCCGTTCGAGGAGACTATACACCATACTAAAGAAACATTTTCACCCATGTTAATGTTGCTTTGTTTGTTTGCCATATTCCTAATCAGGATCTCTTTGACATCTGGTGTGGTACAGAGGTTACGTAATGACTTCAAACTCTTGTTTACATTCTTTTGGAATAATAGAAAGTGATTGCATCTAATACTGTTCCTAAAACATAGTCTTAATTGGTTATTCTACAATATACCCTAATTTTTTGAGCAGTGTAGTTAATTGTTATGAAGTCTTCTCCATTCACCTGTCTCTTCATCTCTCTTTGGTCCAAACATTTTCCTAAGTACTTTATTCTCAAGTACTTGTAATCTCCTTTCCTCCCTTAAAGTAAGAGTCCATGTTTCGCACCAATATAATATAACTGGTAGAATAATAGTTTTATATATTTTCAGTTTAACGTTTTTTGAAAGGAGTTGCGACATCAAGAGTCTCTGCAATGCATAATAGCATGCATTTCCAGAATTGAGTCTATGTTTAATATCTTTGTGCATCTCATTCCTATTTGTGATTATTGTTCTTAGGTATTTGAATTCAGTCACTTCCTCAGAATTTCCCTCATTTGTCATTAGCTGTCCATTTCCATTATATACTGAATTTCTACGTGTGACCATATATTTAGTTTTACTGATATTTACTTCCAGCCTAATTTCTTAGTGTTACTCAATAGTGTGTGCGTGTTGGCCTTTAGTATCTCCTCGCTATCGGCCAGTAGTACTACATAATCAGCATAAACTAACAGCTTATTAATACCATTCAGTTGTAAGCTTCCTCATTCTCTATAAAGATTTAATGCCATGCTCTAGTACAAAATTAAATAGTAGAGGAGATAGTGCATTTCCTTGCTTCAACCCATTCTTGATTTCAAAAGTGCCCGAGAACTGTTTGCCTACACGCACCCTACTCTTGTGGCATTTGCACACGTTCGTATAAGACTAACTTTTTTAGGAATTCCGAACTCCAGCAGGATACTATATAACTTCTCCTTCTTAATTGAATCATATGCTTTTTTGAAGTCTACATATAGTTGATGTACAGTACCATTATATTCCCATTTCGTTTCTAAAATCTGTCATATACTAAAAATCTGATCTGTTGTAGACCTGTTTCTTGTAAATCCACATTGATTATCTCCTAGAATGTCATCAATATTGGGAGTAAGTCTGCTTGATAATATAGTTGTTAGAATTTTGTACGAAGTTGAAAGTAGTAGTAGTAGTAGGACTTTATTAGACAAAAAGTAAGATATTTACAATATTATTTACAAATATGGGTCGCACGTGCAGTAAGCCGCACGTGCTGTTGACAGCAGTCCGTTACAATAAAGTAATAATTGGTATTAGTATAAAGAAGAACAAACAATGAAAACAATAACATTACAATTACATGAAGAAAACACAATCATATTACAATTACATAATAATACAATAGCATTATACATTAATTAAGTTATCTATAATTATTAAGAATTAATGGTATAACATTTTGTTAACATATATTTATTAATGAATGAGTGTTGTTCTTATTTTCCGCGTTTTGTCCAGAAATTTGCCAACGTTTATGCAATTTTCTGGATTTATCAATAACTCGTAGCATGCCAATCATTCACGATTAGAATTTAGAAATCTTCCGGTAATAACTGATGTCTCCAATATTCTAAATCGTTACATTTTCCTAATATATGTGTCTCGTCTTCAATGTTCCGCACTTTGGACATATTCGCATATCGTGATCGTCGCTAATTTTTAGAAATTACCATGCCCCTAGCCTAAACCAAGCAAGCCCTGATCTCTCTTTAAATCCTAGGTTGAGTATATATATATATATATATATTTTTTTTTTTTTCCAAACATGTTTTACGGTTCTTTGTAAACACAGTGAGCGTTTTCCCGTACATCCGGCAAAAATATATTCTTGGTTTATATCTAAGTACCTCCTCGTTATTTTTCTCCACACGTTCTTGCGATTTTCAGTCCCTTTTTCCCATATCCAACCCATCCCAATCTTTTGGAGTTCTCTCCTAACCTCGTCTGCCCAAAATTTAACATCTATAAGTTGAAAGTAATGAGATGCCCCTGTGGTTGATGCAATCAGTTTTATCTCCTCGCTTATAAATTGGTACGATAATTGATTCCTTCCATTCATCTGGAAGAGCTTCTTTTTCCCAAATCATACTAAGCAACCAGCGTATCTTGTCCATCAAATTTTCTCCCCCCGATTTTATAAGTTCTGCTGGGATCTCATCTGAACCTGATGCTTTATACATCTTCAATTTTTCAATCGAAAATGCATATTTTACCGATTAAATTATAAATATGTATTTTAAGAGACTCCTACGTAGACATGTGCTGGATATTGCATGCTTTTGTTTTCTTTATTTAAATTGTTACAGAAGGAACTAAATTTTCTTGCTCGCTCAAACCTAAAATCTTGAATCAACCAATGAAAATGCAGTCATACATCTGCTCTGTTTACATCACAACTGGAACTTAGCTCGGAATTAGTATAGATGTTAAAGGTAGATCTCTCATGATAAATGAAATAATGTTGAATACAAACCTTTGCAATCAAAAGATTATTAGAAAATGCGTGTTCTCTGTTTTTGTAGTGTTAAATACAATTATGTATGTATAGTGACCAGCCCTATGGGCTAGTGGTCAGAGGTTCTGACTGCAGTTCATGAGGTTTCGAGTTGAATTCCAGGTCAGAGCACTGGAATTTTTTCCAATGGTCGCTCATGGTCTGGATTTGATCTAAGTTTAGGTTTGAGTACTCTCCTGGTGATTTATTATTAATCACCCAACACGTCATCGGGGAAACTTAACTCTGTCTTCTAGTTAGCCATTTGCTTAAGATATAGTATCCAAAATTTATTTTATTGAAGTCGAGAAAGTAAGAGAAATCTAAGATCTGTTTACTAAAACTTAAATTCAAAATAGGACACAACTAGGATAATTAGCGTCCAATTGAAATCCAGGCGTCAATGGGCTGAGACAGAGGACTCTGTATTTTATTTTATTTTTGAGGTTTTAGGATGTTTTAGAGCTGTACGTCTATAATACGTGATCCATGGCTCATTTGCTTGTCCAAGAATGATGTATTCAGGAATTTTATGTCTCTAATAATCCTTTCACCTAAGCCAGCATTTCACATGCGAGACTCGAAATCTGAGACGACTATTGATAATCACTAGTCAAATAGGACCGACCTAAACATCGCCTTTTCAAGGTGTTTACAAAATATTGTAATGTTTTAATAAAAATAATCGACTTATTCTTCGGTAAGGAAATAACCGGCCATAGCCGGCACATTTAAAACTCGTCTTTCAAGGCGAATTGGTTAATACCGGGTGCGGCAGAAACAATGACTCATTTTAAATTGTCCGTCATTATTGGATACGGCTTTCTAGAGAGTTGATATTGGTACCAATGCGTAGTGTATTTGAAAGCATTGCCAGTCTATATGGAGCGTTGTCAAACGAACACCGTGCGTTTGCGGTAGAAACGTTTTTGAAATGTGGTGACAATGTCGTATGGACACGGCATTCGTTCGGGTAATATTTTAACATTGGTTGGAATGATCAAGTTCCGTCTCGAAAGTCGATTACGAGATGGGTCCAGCAATTGAGTCTCGGATGTCGATTACGAGATGGATCCAGCAGTTGAGACAACAAACAATAAGCCTTACGCAGAATGTTTCCAAGGCATCTTGTTTCCCGCTTTGGCAATGTCAACTGGCCACCCCGTTCGCCCGATATATCGGCTTGTGATTTTTTTATGTGAGGATTCCTAAAATCCAAAGTACATGATAACAAGCCAACCGCTGTTGAAGACTTGAAAAATAACATTCACGCCGAAATCGAGGACTTAACAGGCAACCATCTTCATAAGGTTATAGAGAATGTGCGCGTTCGTGCAGAAGATTGCATCGCCACAATGCTAGACATCTGAAGGAAATAATTTAAAAAACATGTAATTTGTAATTAATGGTAGGATGTGTTCTTTCCAACAATTTACACTAATGATGTGTAGTTGTATTTCTTCATGACAAAATAACATGTTTAAAATGGGTCATTGTTTCTACCGCACCCTGTATAAGTGGGCTACAGTTCTATCACATCAGGAGAGAATACCATAAATGTCGTAAAGACAAGCTGCTGGCATTTGTGAAAAAAGAGCACTATATGGTTAATAATTTATAGAGGTGTTTGTGAAAAAAATGACGTATATAAGTTCAATCAATATTAATTTATTTGCGTTGAAAATTATAAGGAGGAGAGAGTTTCTTGTGACACGTTATTTCCCCCTGTGTACAGAACTTGCAGAAACCGGGTCTCGCGTCTACGAAGAAATAGCTGTAGCATTCACTCTCATGTCCCGTCTGGATTCTGTTTCAATTCAATTTTTCAAACAATCGATATTACTAATGAAGTATAAATCGACATCAAAATGTTATAACTAAAAACCTGTTATAAAATTATTAGTTACGCTACACGCCGTAGCGTAGTGGTTAAGGCACTGAGCTACAAGCCAGAGGGTCGAGGGTTCAAGTCCCGTTGGGGTCAGGATTTTTAAACCGACCCAAATCCTCTGGCGGCACTATGGCCCTGGGGTCGACTCAGCCTCTAACTGAAATGAGTACCAAACGCTTGTTCTGGGGGTAAAGGCGGCCGTCACGCAGGACTGACAACCCGGCTGACATAAAGTGCCGATTGTATAGAAAAAGTGGGAGCCTTAACCTCCTACTACCCCAAGGGCCTCCGGGTCTGTTGTGGGAACACTTTACTTTACTTTAGGAATTATGCTCCTCTTGATAAAAATCACAAATTGCTTGGAATGTTACAGTATGTTTAATAAAAACTGTAGAATTTCTTTATAAAGTAAGGAAGTAATTATATTTCAAATGTCGGGTGTGAAGAAGTGTTAAAAATTACCTGGTAATAATAAAGTCATTTTCCATATTATTAATTTGATTATTATTATTATTATTATTATTATATTAATAAAACTAAATATACGGTCACACATATAAATATATTACACAGGGCTATTCAGAAATAAGGAACAGACTTCAAACGTTTATTTCTTCCATACTACAAAAAAACAAACACAATTCCAACGTTTGTGGAAAGAGAAAAGTTCAAATTTCAGTTTTTTATACATTCAATGTGAATCAGCTTGTCTCTAGTTATCACAGCTTCAAAAATCGATGTCTCAGATTTTCAAGAGTGTCGGGAATAGGAGGGATAAAAACACGTCTTTTACGTAACTCCACAGATAAAAATCACACAGGATTAGGTCGGGTGACCTGGGAGGCCACCGGTAATGAAGTTGATATTCTGTTCCTCCTCTTCCAATCCAACGTCCTGTTGTGCCGCCATTTTAATACAAACAATCAACATGACAAACAACAGCGCCAATGAGGCCGTGATCAGTATTTCAAAGTTTTCTCTTTCTAGGAGCATTGTAATTGCGTTTCTATTTCTTTTGTAGTTTGGAAAAGATGTCTGTTTCTTCTTTCTCAATAGCCCTGTATGATGGTATAATAAACAGTAATTGACAGTTAATAAAACTGAGTAACAAAAGAGAAACTTTTTGTTTGTCTCGGAAAGAAAAATATGGGATTCTGATAGTACTTTTTCTCCTGAAATCAAATATGATATCGGTTTTTCTCCATCACGCAAGGTTTCCGAGAGACAGGAATTTATAATTTCAAATACGTTTATATTTTCTACATTCGTAAGTACACAATATTCGAACATTCGGACTCACCTAGAAATTAAGAAATGACGATTTGCTGCTATATTTCACCTGTGGAGCATCCCTATTGATGGTCCAACAATAATCGGCCAGCATATTAGGTTTCCATTTGCCTTAATATCTCTTTTCCATAGCTGAAATATGTGAGTTAGCTCATTTGGTTTTATTTTTACAAAAACGTTTGTTAAAAACATAATTATTTAAATCCATTAATTGAAATTAAAATAAAAAACTGTGGGTGATGGAGAAATTCCTAATACATATTTGAAAACACGATGAAAAACTGCATTAAGTTCAAGCTATTGGTACTCATGAGACAAAAATCATGTTGACCAGTGTAACATACGAGGGAAATATTGAGAAAGATACTTTGGAACAATAATTACAAATATGAATGAGTTGCACAAATAAATTAAACAAGGGTTAATTTAGGAAATGTATGTACAGTTGTTACGTTTTGAGACTGAGCGCATAGTGGCGCCGTGGTATGGTACCTTGTCTCTCGTCCCAGCAAGAGAGTTGAGTGCATTCCCTGCTACCAGAACGATGGTTTTTTATGACTGTGATTTGAATGCGCATGTCTAGATGTCACAGTTAGAGCAACATCAAGTTCTGTCAGAAATTATTCATGACCGCTGCCAAACGTTTAAAATGATGCATCGAGTTTACGGTGAGTACGCATTGAGTCGCAGTGTTGTGTGTAGGTGGCACCGACGTTTTGTGCCAGGAAGCAGATATAATAAGAACAGTTAAGTCTCGTAGACTACGATGGGCAGGACATGTTGCACGTATGGGGAATGAAAGACTTGCATGGAAGCCCTTGTAGGAAAGCAGAGGGAAAACGCCCAGTTGGTAGACCAAGAATGAGATGGGAGAATAACATTAACTGCGATTTGAGGGATGTAGATTGTACAGGGAATGACTGCAAAGCATTAGCTCAGGATAGGGATGTATGGAGAGCTTATGTCCGCGCGGCCATGATCCTACGGGTTCGATAGTGCCATTGAGTAAGTAAATAAGTAATAATACAGAGTACCGGTTTCGTCGGAAAGTCACCAAATTCTTCGGCATATATTTATAATAATAATAATAATAATAATAATAGCTTTATTTTACCTGGCAGAGTTTGGCACTTAAAAGAACTTCACGTTTGAACAAATATAACTCCGAGCAAAGTATGTTGATAATTTCCCGCTCAGATTTGAATGTGCTCTAATGTTAAAGACCGTCGTTAATAGAAGTAACATAACACTGAATGAATATTTTACCCGACTATACATAGTGTAGCCTATATTTAATTAATGTTGGGAAGTAAACATTATGAGGTATAATCATTAAATTCATCGGAGAACATATTGTTTAAACAACTCACCTCATAGGATTCATACTTTCATGATATCGCGATTTCAACTTCGAAATTACATTGATTTCGAAGTTCATAAATTCAACCATAGATGGCAGGACTGAGGATGGCGACAATAGAATAGTTGACGGCCAAAGAATTTCATCAGTCGGAGTTATGGCTGACGTGAACATGATTATGTTTGAAATCGCAATATCATGGAAGCATGAATCCTATGAGGTGAGTTGTTTAAACAATATGTTCTCCGATGAATTTTAATAGTGTAGCCTCTTTTGTCGGAATGTTTCTGGAGTGGGTTCTAACATCCAAACTAGGATTTATTTAAGGTTATGTCCCGTAGGAAGCTGCCACACACATCATTCCTTAGTAAAGCTGTAAATCATAGAATGAAAATGCTATAATTGCAGTGAAAGACCTGCCCTCGGGCAGAATTACTATAGAATAGAATATCCCGTAGAATATTATTTTCTCTACGGCTAACATTTTCCTCCTGCCCATTGATCTCTCTTCTGCTATCTTTCGTTGGAAATGTTCTCTTCCGGCATTGATGCAGTTTGACACGTTCTTGGAGATTAATGAATTATTTTGTTTCTTGCCCGAGGATTGTCCAGTAAAGGTATTCCTACCACGGTACTTCAGATTTACTTGAAACACCCCCACTCTCGTCAAGGTCATGGAACCGCTGATGGTCGTCGATATTTTTTTTATTAAACAGTTGCTCTTTCTAAGTTAACTTTGGGTATGATATGTGTTTGTTACGTTGTGTTGTTCTTTGCTATCTTCATGATGTACCGGAGTCACAACTAAACACTCAGCTGGGCAGGTTATCATGTACCTATTTAATGTTTACTTTTAGTTCATATTTATTTTCATGCGCCCAGCGCAAAAAATATGCAAGTCCATTTGTGGTGCACAAAAAAAAAAGATTTAGGGTAAAATAAACAAACAAAAATATATAGGATGAAATAGTGTTTTCAATAAGACTACCAACATCAGGAAAATTTCATTAAAGTATTCCGAAAAAAAAACAGTCGGAAACACGTTGCGTAATTTGCTGAGGCAATATACTACAAGCCGTGAGGTTGCGAGTTCGATTCCAGATAAGGTCAGGCATTTTATCTCTTGACCAAACATTGTGGCAAGATCATGTCACTGGGTTCTACTCAGCCTCTAAAATGAATTAGTACCAGGTATATTTCCTTGGCTAAAAATGTCCTTTACACAGTGCTGAACACTTGGGACATAAGTAGTCTCCAATTGTTTAAAGAGGCGTCAGCCATAATCTCCTACTTTTGCAATAGCTCTCTCAGACCTGTGAGTATAACTTGGGGTGATGAGTGCTTTCCACCAGATAACTTAATGCCTTCACACACTCACTGCGTGATGTTTTATCAAATTTGTTTCGTTAACTTTTATATTGAACTAGACCTGAAAGATTAAGTGATCTACCGAAATAACTAACTTATGTAGTGTATAATATTGTAGTCTGAGAACAAAGGAATGTCGTGTATTAACTTGTAAAAGACAGAGAATTATTAAAGGAGAAAAATCAATAAGATCTATATTATAAATAAGTAGATAACAAACAATAAGCGGAACAAAATCATTAATGTGGAAATTTCTATAATTAATACAGGAATCGAAAAGAAACGACCTAATGTATTGTGTCTTGGCACAGGTCCACAAAACCCTATGGAGAAGGAATTTTCTCATGGAATATAGGTCAGTAGGAGATCGGTGTCCATAGGGAAACACCCAGTTGGTAGATCAAGGATGAGGTGGGAGAATAACATCCATGATTTAACGGAAGTACATTATATAGTGGATGATTGGAAGACATTAGCTCAGGATACTGATGTATGGAGACCTTATGCCCGACCTACGGGTTCGATAGAGGCAGTGAGTTAGTAGTTAGTTAAGAGATCGGTGTCCACCCAGGATCGCGATGAATTTGCGCAGCTCTAATAAATAGCGACTGTAAGAATTAGGAGACATCCTGTGGGATCACCTTCCTCTACAAGACGTCAGCCAATTAATAGGTCAATTGTCTTGCAAGTCCCTCGCGGTATCAAGTTTTGTTTATATTAAGGAACGGGGATGATTACTATTAAACAGAATGAAAGAAAATGTTATTCATAAGAGTGAAAAACAGAATATTTGCAGTTTTAGAGTTAAATTTGTTTTGATTTTCAATGAGTTTAGCTTTATATAGTGTGTCACGTGATTAATCAACACACATTTGAGGGACAGGAAAAGTACCAGGTTGGTCACTTTATTGTGTGAGTTTCTCAATGCAAAGTACTAACTATATTGTACAAGTGCTAAACTGACTTAGGCTTTCACGGCCGGAGTTATTATGATGATCTTGTAAAATATTTGAGGATGCGGGACGCTGTTTCTGGCGAAACGTCGGGGAACTACAAGCATCAAAAACCACGGCCAACAGCCCGGAAATCTTTTACAAGATCATCTTAAAATAAACTGTTTAATCATGGGTTTATTTTCCTTCCTAATTTGGCACATATTTAAAAAAGGTAGGTACGTTGTATAATTGGGGAGGTTAGATTCAGTATTGAGAAAACATTTTTAACTTGAAGTTGTGTAACAAATTCATAGGTAATTCAAAATGATAACTTCGGGTGATGCGTGTTTCCCCCAGATAAGTCTAAAAAGACATCAACGCCTTTACACACCCATTTTTTCAAGAGAATAACAAATGACATGTACCCCTTTGTATGCAATCGCCTCAATTAAAAGGCAATTATTTAGTGGTGGAAAAGTGACTTTCCTAGATTTTTCCTGGTGCCCTTCATTTAAAGATGATAGCTATGCACCTGATAGAGGATGGTCTATGTATACATTTTTACAGTATATATGGATAGGTGAATTCAGTCTGTAAAATATAAATATATTTTAAAATTCGATTTGTAAAAATATTTTGCATTTTGACATTTAGTGACTTTGCTTCGTTACGGTACAGTTATTACGTCAACTTATTGTTATCGCTTACCAAGAAAGGTCATTTTTACCATATTTTTTGCACGATAGTGCGTTCTGTCATACTTACAGGACTGGCGACCATGATTGAAAGTTCAGTTCCCTAAATTTTGGGGTTGCCAACCAATAAGTAACTATATTGTAATATTACAAATTACATACCTAGGGCGGGAAGTAAACCCACTGCCCTTTTCGTATACTACGTACAATGTATATACAAAAATATATATCCAAAATGTAGTGTTATTTAATGCAGGGCACTTGAAATACATATCATTCACCCAAATAACAGACCTTATTAACATACTTATAATAACTGTACACAATAGAAACAATAACATAAAAAAACTATAAAATATAAATAGAATAATCGTAAGTAGATTAGGTAGTTTTGCAGTGAGAAAATGTTCCCTCCTGCCTCCAGGAATCGTTGCGTGAGAGTAGAAGTTGTTAGTGCAGAACAGTGGAGTAGGTGGGCAGAATCCATATTGGCACCTGCCCCTACACAGTATAACGAGAAGGATGTGTTCAATATTCCCAGACGATGAGAGTCATTGCCTTTTGCAATCCGAAATTCTGCGACAGCTTTCTTTTCGTGGCCAATCTGGTACTTTCAGAAACAATTTATTTCTCCATTGGCTTTCTTTGGTCCTTTCTGACAATTCCAGATGGTATTCAGATTTTATCTTGGCGTGGATATCAGGGGCAGATCTATGGTAACGAATTTTCTTTCATGGGTACTTTGTAGAATTTTCGAGTGCATCGTTTTGCAAGAAGATATGGCAGCTTCATTTCCTGCGATCCCCACAGTGTGATGGTATCCATTGTAGTGCACACTCGCTTTTGGACAAGCATAAAATGGCTGTTGATGAATTTCCCCGCAATCTACAGACTTCTTTGCTATAAGCCTCTGTTAAATAGATAGTTGGGCAATTGCACTGATTGCTGCTTTAGAATCTGATAGGATTAACAGCATTAGAGAAGGATTCTCGTCTACATGTGAGGTAGAAAACTGCTGTTCGAATGGCTTCTATCTTACCATCAAAAGGGACATAATCTTTGCCAAGTGAAATATCTGTTGCGAACAGATCACTGTAGATTCCAGATCCTTTAATTTCCCACATGTTTGAACTGATTTTGGATCCATCAGTATAGACATGTAACCAACTGTCTGCTGGGTATCGGGTTGAGATGGTTTCTAGTGTAGGATTTTAGGTAGTGTTTCTGACTTGTTAATAATTTGAGTTGAGTCGAGATCGAATTCTATTTTAACAATTTCAAGTAGGTTTTCTATTGGGGGTAATTGTCTAGATTTAGTTGAGATATCAAGCATGTTCTTTTTCTTTGTTGCATGTTGCATAATGCCTTCTTGCGTTTTTAATCTTCTCGGGGTGTGTTGATCTTGAGGGCAGTAAGGTATGTTAGGTAGCCGTATAAATTTTTCATGCACTTGCAGTGCATTTTGGCTTCTACTTCAATGTTGTTAGTAAATAGTAGCATTGCGTCTATGGGGGTAGTTCTAACAGCACCAGTTATTAATCGTAGGGCTTGATTTTGAACTCTCTCCAATTTGTTGATATTTTGACGAGGAGCGGTAATTAACCAACCACACAATATGTCATGACTGGTTTTATGTATATTTTGTACGTCTGATTCAGCACAGAAGAAGCGCAACCCCATTTGCAACCTGCCAGTCATTTTAATATGTTAAGGCGGCTTTGGGTTTTATCAGTCACATAAGTGATATGTTCATTCCAAGAGAGACGGAAATCAAATGTAATTCCCAAATATTGGAATGTACGGACATTTTCTAACTGAGCGTTGTTATAGAAAATTGTAGGTTTCAGTTGGTTGTGGCATAGGGAAAATGTCTGGCATGCGCTTTTGGATGTATTGACTGTCATTGAGTTTTCTTTACGCCATATGTGCAGATCTTTTAGGATTGTATTCAAAGTATGTTCAATCTGTTTTGAAGCATCCTTTTTGGGTGCAGAAGTCCAAATTACAAGATCATTGGCGTACATAAGGGCATGAACATTAGGCTGTTTAATGATGACAGATATCAAATCATTGACGTAGATATTGAAAAGAAGACAACTGGTGGTAGTACCTTGTGGAAGTCCTGTTTGAAGTTGCTTAAATTTAGACACTGTGGCACCGTAACATACTTGAAAGTATCTCTGGCCGATGAAGTTTGTTATCCAATTTAGCAGTTTCCGCATGATTCCATTGTTTGTCAATTTGAGGAGGAGATTCTCCTTCCAGACTTAGTCATATGCACTCTTAAAGTCAATATACACAGCAGCGGTGATCAGGTTTCTATCTATATTATCTTAGATTTGCTGACTGGAGATTGATTCTTGCTGTTCTGTTGAGTGGTGTTTTCTGAAACCAGCTTGATTTGGATGGAGTATGCGACACGTTTCAAGATACCAAGTGAGTCTGTTGTTTAACATTCTCTCCATTGTCTTAGAAGTGATATTTGTGAGAGATATAGGCATGCAATTGGATATGTTTGAGGGAGGTTTGCCTTTCTTTAATATAGGGATAACTGTAGCCTTTTTCCTCTGGGAAGGTACTGTGGAGGTCCAAATTTTGTTGAGGAGATATAACAATTTTGGCTTGCATTATTTTCCATATGTTGGATAAACTCGGAAAAAATCATATCAAGACCAGGTTACTTTTTTCGCGAAGTTGACTCATTGCTAAATTAGTTCATAAATTGTGAAATCTGCATTAAATATATCATCAGTGGAAGTGTCACTTTGAATCATTTTCAATTGTTTTTTAATCTGTCGGTTCTGTATTTTCATTATGGAGTTTTCTTTGTGACTTCGAGTAGTGAGTTGCAAAAGCATTAGAAATTTCATCATCAGAGACAAGATCTGTGTTCCCATATTGGATAGGTTGTTTTCTAGTTATTATATATTTGTTCTGTAGCTTGTTGAGGAAATTATATGTCTTGGCACCGTACTTCCTGTAGTCTATTTTGGATATAAATTACTGAAACAGGATCGTTTAGCTTCTATAATAGCTCTTTTGGTATTAGCTACAGAGCGCCTCCATATGTTGCACACCTATAGGGTCATTTGTTTCTTCCGCTTTCTTTCGAAGATCATGTCGTTGTTGTTTAAAAGAGTTTAATTAACTATTCCAGAAGCATTTATACCGTGTTTGTTGTCAATGGGGAACATACTTTCTTGCATTTCTTAATATTATGCTATTGATTTGATTGAGTATTTTGTCCGGATGTTGTTCAAAGTTGAAAATGCTAATATCTAAATCAGAGTCTAGAGCTGTTTTCATACCTAGACCAATCAGCCTTTTTGAAATTCCATGATGACTTAACTTTGGGACGTATATTATTTCGAGATGGGATCTGTATGTTTGCTAAAACTATCCTGTTGCCACTTCCTGGATCTTCAATAACTGTACGACTCGTAACATTTCTGATGTCAGAAGAAACAAGTAGGAGGTCTGGGTTTGTAGATGATAGTTTTATTGCTCATGTTGATTATGTCCAATTTGGGTTTATTATTGGGAGGGTTGTAGGCAGCATAGTTCTTAAAGTGTGAACCTGCTTTCCAAGCGTTGAGGTGTATTAGTTCCAATTTATCAGTTGAATCACCCATTTCTTTTATTACATTAAATGTCGTAGTGAGTGTATTCTTGACACCAATGAGGATTCCACTTGCTACTTGTCTATTCTGATATCTAGGCAAGTCATTGAAAGTTTTATTCGCTTCCATGATAGCAAAGACTTCAATATTGTGTTCAATTAAAATGTTATGAAGCTCTGTTTTCTTACGCGGGGAAAGTCCACCACCATTCCATTGCAATAGTCGTAAATATTCATCCTTAAGAGGACGGTTAACTTTAGAACAGGTCGTCATTCTTTAAATTGCTAAATTTGGTAAACTACTTTGCACCTGAGGGGGCCGTTGTCCAGGGTGCACCACGTGGAGGTGAGTTTACTGTTGCACCCCGAAGTGTTAATATACATTATACGATACAAATCACTGCTTTTTAAATGAACTGAACTTTGTTTGAAACAATATACAACAAATTGGTACTTGTACCCATTTTACTCTAATTGGTGTCATGACCTGCTGTAGTCTCAACTAAATTATTTTCGGCATTTACCGTAATTACATTGGTCAGACTGCTACCGTCAGTCAGTTGTTTACATTGAATGCAAATATTTCCAACGAAGATGTTATTTTACTATAATTATCACATTTTTGTACATAGACGTACTGTACAAAGACGACCTGTCGGTACTTTGGAACATATACGCAGTTTACGAGGTCACGGAGTTCTTCGGCGAATGAGGAATCAGTTCAACATTCTTAATTAATAGTGGGTAAAATTAATCAGTATAAATTATTTAAATTTTCTTAAAATTATACAACAATATATACAAAATAAATTATGGCTATGCATGATTTGTTTTCACTCCAGTCCGATGCATTAAAAAAATTAGTTTCATCACCAATTAAGGGGTTAACCTCTCCCTATTTACGCACTACTTTTCGGTCTCTTGTGTCACCCAGATACAACCTGTCGGTAGAGCATGTTAATTTAAGAATGATAACTACAGTCAATTAACTACTGCACAGGGTTACAAGGGAAAATCAGATTGTTTGAAACAGGGGACCTTGAGAATATAATCTCAAACACTACTGCTTGAGGTGATTTTGAAGGATAAAACCACTAAACCTGCATCATTTGATTGAACAGGAATTTGAAAACACTTTTGTTAATAATGGGAAATTGTGTAAATCAGTATTAAAACGACGTCATAAATGCTTAAATAACAATGGAGGTCACTTTGAACAATTTCGGTAGTTGTTTTTTGTATAGATGTTGTAAGCTACAGACAATAATTATTTGCATTTTCGGTTAACTGACTTATGCTGCACCCTGTGTATTTAGAAAATTTTCTAGCAGCAGAAATTGTAGAACAAGTCATGAATTGAATAAAAAAGTATAAAAAATATATCCAACGGGCCCGGGTCCGATCCCCGATTGGGACAAGTTTCTTGAGTGACGGTTGTTCGGGGTTTTTCTTCACCTATAAGACAAATGTCAGGGAACTTAAAGGCCCAAACGATCTGCAAACATTATACGGCCATCATAATCATCGTCATTCATATTTGCCTTAGATTAAGTTTAGGATTAAGGGATCTCGTGACGCACCACTATTATCATCATCATCGCCCATCATATCACCAGCACAGTCGTAACCCTTCCTTCTGGGCGCCCCAACCTCATAAACGGGTTACAGTTACTCCATTGCCAAAGGAGAACACCGGATATATCAAAATGACAACCTGAGGTTTTGAATAAATAAAATGCACAAGAGCACGAATATTAATTTGGTTTGTCCATTTATGCAGAATGTGTGATGAAATACTTTTATTGTTAAAAAACCTTTAACAACTAGGCTCCAAGTCAGACCGAACATTAGATGTTACAAGACTCAATAATCTTTATTTTTATATATAATTCTTCTGTACGTGTGTTTATCACTCAACTCCTCTTAAACAACTGGTCCGATTTTGATTAAAATTGTTGTGTGTGTTTGATGGGGTCCCTCGATGGTTCAGATTCACAATTGGACCCTGTAAAACCTTTAGGTGTAGAAGTTCACCTGAAGTAAAAATTTAATAGTCGCTCTAGCGGTCACAATGTTCGATGTTTCACAACGAAACACAGTATATCCTATTAAAATAAACCGAGGTAGATATTATCAAAAAATAAGCGAAAACCGACAATTAGAAGTGGATCTTTACCTGAAAGTCATTGTTTGGTTCGTCTCAGCGTACTTTACTTATCATGTCACACACGCACACACGCACACACAGCACACACGCACACACGCACACACGCGCACACGCACACGCCACACGCACACACGCACACGCACACGCACACACACACACACACACACACATATATAATTGAACGAGGAATTATATTCACTTTTATTTTAAAATTGCACTTGCCATTTAGAATAACATAAAATCGTATCTAAAAAATATACAAAGACAGAAACATATGTTAGCTTTCTAATTTGAACAGTACAAAACGTAATATATTTTAAAACATTTTATTCCATGATAAATATGATATTTATAATTGTATTTAGTATTTACCTGATAAAGGAAGAGCTGCGCTGTCTTTCATTCCAAAAAATTACTGTTACAAACTAGATTTAAACCTGTCAAAGTTTGTATTTTATTAAATTCAATTCAAAACTGACTTTTTCAATATTCACACACAGTGGCGTTGCTCCGCAACATAAGTTGCTATTACGTCAACATATTTGTTATTTTTTGCTAAAAAACCCATTTCATACAATAGTGTTACGAAGTTAATTTTTTTTGTAAATCTTGCGAGGCGGATATATATATATAGATATATATATATATATATATATATATATATATATATATAATATATATGTGTGTGTGTGTGAGTGTTATAATTAAATTCTTAGCTTTTAGCAATTCATGCATAAAATGACATAAGAAAAATAAATGCTCGGACGGGACTTGAACCAGCACCTCTGGATTCATATCCCACTACATCGTGTAGCAATTAGAATATATTATTATAAGAGAAATGAATGTTTGTACTAGACTTGTTCGGTGGCGTAATCGTTATCGCACTGGGATATATATATATATATATATATATATATATGGTATGATAAGAAAAATAAATGCCTGGACGGGATTCTAACCCGGATCTCTGAGTATATATATTACAACTATTATTATTACTATTATTATTATTATTATTATTATTACATTTTTGACAAATGTCAATGAAAGCTCAAAATGTCAGGATAAGAAATATAAATGCTCGGACTGGACTTGAACCCGAACCTCTGGACTTATATCTCACTATATCCGGTAATAATGAGAATATTTTATAATAAGAGAAAATAATATTTGTACTAGTCTTGCTCGGTGGCGTAATCGGTAGCGCACTGGGATATATAAATATATATATACATACACACACACACACATATATATATATATATATATATATATATATATATATATATATATTATAATTACATTTTTGACATTGAGCAATGCAAAGCTTAAATTGACATGATATGTAAAATAAGTGCTCGGACGGGACTTGAACTCGAACCTCAGCATTTATATCCCACTACAACTAGTAATAATCAGGATATATTATTAAAAGAGAAGTAAATGTTTGTACAAGACGTGCTTGGTGGCGTAATCGGTAGCGCACTGGGATATGTGTATATATATATATATATATATAATTAAATTTTTAATATTGGGCAATGCAAATTTAAAATGACATGATAAGAAAAATAAATGCTCGGATGGTAATTGAACCCGGACCTCTATATTTATATCCCACTGCATCTAGTAATAATTACTTACTTACTCACTGGCACTATCGAAACCGTAGGTTCATGGCCGCGCGGACATAAGCTCTCCATACATCCCTATCCTGAGCTAATGCTTTCCAATCATTCCCTGTATAATCTACTTCCCTCAAATCATAGGTAATATTATTCTCCCACCTCATTCTTGGTCTACCAACTGGGCGTTTTCCCTCTGGCTTTCCTACAAGAACCTTCCATGCAAGTCCTTCATTCCCCATACGTGCAACATGTCCTGCCCATCGCAGTCTACGAGACTTAACTGTTCTTATTATATCTGGCTTCCTATAAAGACCATGTAGTTCATTGTTATGTAGTCTTCTCCTTTCACCTGTCTGTTCATCTCTCTTTGGTCCGAAAATTTTCCTAAGTACTTTATTCTCAAATACTTGTAATCTCCTTTCCTCCCTTAAAGTAAGAGTCCATGTTTCGCACCCATATAATATAACAGGTAGAATAATAGTTTTATATATTTTCAGTTTAACGTTTTTTGAAAGGAGTTGGGACATCAAGAGTCTCTGCAATGCATAATAGCACGCATTTCCAGAGTTCAGCCTATATTTAATATCTTTGTGGATCTCATTCCTGTTTGTGATTATTGTTCCAAGATATATGAATTCGGCCACTTCTTCAAAATTTCCCTCATTTGTCATTAGCTGTCCATTTCCATTACATAATGTATTTCTACGTGTGACCATATATTTAGTTTTATTGATATTTACTTCCAGTCCTAATTTCTTAGTGTTACTTAATAGTGTGTTCGTGTTGTCCTTTAGTATCTCCTCGCTATCGGCCAATAATACTACATCATCAGCATAAACTAACAGCTTATTAATACCATTCAGTTGTAAGCCTTCCTAATTCTCTAAAGAGTTAATGGCATGCTCTAGTACGAAATTGAATAGTAGAGGAGATAGTGCATTTCCTTGCTTCAACCCATTCTTGATTTCAAAAGTGTCCGAAAACTGTTTGCCTACACGCACCCTACTCTTTGTGCCATTTAGACACATTCGTATAAGTCTAACTAACTTTTTAGGAATTGCGAACTCCCCCAGCATGCTATATAACTTTACCCCTCTTAATTGAATCATATGCTTTTTTTGAAGTCTACATATAGTTGATGTACAGTACCATTATATTCCCATTTCTTTTCTAAAATCTGTCTTATACTAAAAATCTAGTAATAATGAAAATATAGTATTATAAGACAAATGAATGTTTGAAGTGACTTGCTTGGTGGCGTAATCGGTAGCGCACTGGGATATATATAATATTTTTTCACATTGAGCAATGATGAAATGATGAGAAAAAATAAATGTTGGGACGGGATTTGAACCCGGACCTCTGGATTTACTACCTGCTAGATCTAGTAATAATTAGTATATTTTATTACTAGTGAATTTTATGTTTGTAGTACATTTTCTCGGTGGCGTAATAGGTAGCGCACTGCGATATATATATATATATATATATATATATATATATATATACATGTATATATATATATTTATTTATTTATATTGTAATATTTATTGTAAAGCTTATAATGGCATGATAAGAAAAATAAATGCTCGGACGGGACTTGAACCCGGACCTCTGGATTTATATCCCACTACATACAGTAATAATGAGAGTACATTACTATAAGATAAATAAAAGTTTGTAATAGACTTGTTCGGTGGCGTAATCCGTAGCGCATGTGATTATATATATATATATATATATATATATATTATAATTAATTGTTTAACATTGAGCAATGCGAGCTTAATATGGTTTGATAAGAAAAATAAATGCCTGGACGGGATTCGAACCCGGATCTCTGAGTCTGTACCTCAGCGTGATATTCATTACACCACCAGGCGAATCCAATTCAAACACTTATTTTTCTTATATATGTATTATATTCTCCATTATTACTAGATGTCGCGAGAACTCGGTCTTCACTGCCATCTAGTAGCTGACTATAAAAAGTAAGCAAATTAAAGAGAATTTTTTACTTTATAGCAGTGACGCTTTACCGATGTTATAATTAAATGTTTAACATTGAGCAATGCAAGCTTATTATGGTATGATAAGAAAAATAAATGCCTGGACGGGATTCGAACCCGGATCTCTGAGTCTGTACCTCAGCGTGATATCCATTACACTGTGCGGTTTATAATCACTGCTGACTGCTACCATTTGTGCAGAGTATGTAATGATGATAAACCACGCACTGCAAACCATTTGTGCAGTTTTATTTTGGATCGTCTTTTGTTTCCGTTGTATATATTAGCGTAGAGTTCACAACACCCAAGGTTATTAATCAAAAGCCTTTGCCCGGGCCCATAAGAGGCAAAGATTGATTCATCTTTCTTTCCTAAACACTTAAACATAAATCAACAATAGATCTCAAGACACTAGAGTAATCTTATGATTGTTATTTAAACTGAAAGCTAGACGGAATATAAAGGAAGCCAGAATTATCTCCTAAATAAGTAAGTTTCAGTACAGGAGTATCAAACAGCAGCATGCACATAAATAACTTGGAACATTAACCAGGATTTATATAAAAATTATGTTTAATATAAACAATACGTCTGAAGTGGATGAAAAATATAACAAATGTAAATACTTGATCATTCGTCAACAAAAAGAAAATAAATAATAATCCTTAACATGACAAAACTATATCATACCTCACACAACATTCATACCACGGTCCAAGCCAGGGTAGTCTTTCCCCGCTCCTCAGGACCAAAACTTAAACCACGCCACTCGCGGTTCCAGACGACGTTTGTCTAAACTCAAAGTTCCGATCGAATGATAATTGTTCTTGATGTGCATTGCGTATTTGAGCGTTCCGAGGTAGAAGGGGAGATGCGCAGCACAACACAGCGCAACAGGAGAGGTAAAAAGGAGAGTGGGCGGTAGAGATGCATAGAGAAAGGATATTGGCATAGTTCACGAAATCTTTCTGTCCAGGGAGGATAACTGCACTGCAGTAGCGAACAGAAAATCGCACTTTCGGTTCAACACCATCAGGCGAATCCAATTCAAACACTTACCTTTCTTATATTTGTATTATATTCCTC